>CAJPEX010000047.1:0-246548 GCA_905338405.1 Notodromas monacha | reverse complement strand
ACTCATGTATCACAACCCGTCAAGTAAGAGGTGCACCAGGGTTTTTCAGTCAAATTTATTTTATTTTTATCCCTGAGCTCGCAATTTTTAGCGACTCTAAAACTGAAATATTTCAAAAATCAAAACACCAAAATTTGAATTTAGGCATGAATTGATCCAGAATTCAATGAATGTTAAATTATTTCCATTATAGTTTGTTTTTCAGTTCAAGTTGGTCAAAAATATTCCCATTAAAATCAAATATAATGTCCTCCTTAACTTCTAATTCTTTTCTCTTTATAGCTATACCTACCTATGACGCGTGCCTCTTTTTTTTCCGTCCCAATTCATTGAGGAAAGATGCACGTGGTACTCGAGTGAATACGGCACTTCTCTCAGCATGTATGTACCGTACTTCTTTATTCTTTCATGAAACGTGATGTCGTCATTAATGGACTTACATCGACAGCTAGGCGAGAACTCGTTGAAGAAGCCGGTCTTGAGACACGTTCGCTGCACCGGCCCAACAATCAAGTGACCGGGATCGCAGCGATACTCAATCGTAGATCCAACGGCGAAGCTCTGTGCGATGATCGTGGAATTCGGCGGTTGTTCCGGTCGACCACAGCCTTCGGGCTCTGTGAGGAAAAGTACCTTATCAGTATCTCGACGAGAATGGATGACACCTATCCAGAAGGAATTGTTGCTTTGCAATGTGAGTGAAAGTCACTGGAGTACTGTATATTCACGATCTGCTGTCCATGTACATATCTATCATCGGCAGACCAGTTATGGTCGCTGCTATTGTATCAGATCAAGGAAACGGACTCAGATCCATCGTCTTACAAGATTACTGAATTCACTTTTATTCCCATGGGCGAAAAAAATTTATATGAAGCACATGGAATCACGCCAGATCTTGTCATCAATGTATCTTTCGTTAAAATGTTTTAATCAAAATATTATCATTCAACCAGATGTAATGCTGAAAATCAGTCCGTGACGACGATATAACTTTTGTATCGATCCATATCCCATTACATGACCGAAGGCCGCAGAAATTCTATGTCGTCTGATTAGGTTCGAAGTGAAAAGTCGATTTCTTAATCATAATCTAGATTATCAGCCATAATTTCTGATTTAAAAACTTTACATAAACTGATTGAGGGAAGGCAATAGTTGTTACTTGAAATAAATAATCCGACAATAAACCTATGCTGAAGTTCGCAGTAACCACATACACTTGCTGATGAAAGAAGGGTGCTCTATTGCGTTTGCATGTTCAGACACGTACTGTACATGCATCATTCACGATGATGAAACATGTAGCAATGTAAAGCTATCAGAATAATCTTAAAAATCTACTGTATTTTGTATTTGGTAATAAAGTTCGGATACAAGTCTGAAAATCTACGGAAAACGTAGGACCTTCGTTGAAAGTGAAAAGGAAGACACATTGAAGCATGAAAGGCATCAGAACGGAATTTATTGGTTGTCGTTAGTTCGCCCTCTTTCCTGCGCATTTTTCAAATACGTGCTCAACATTTATTTTAACCTTTTGCAAAGCAGTATCGTGATTTCGAGAGGACGACACTTCGCACTTTCGCAGCTCTTTCATTGAAAAGGAATAAAGTAAGAGGCAACAGGAATCAAAAGAATTTTAAGGTTCAGTCCATTCGGCTTTTACCTTCCCCATGTAGTACTCGTATGAGCCTTTTTAGTCGCTCAACTTCAACTTAAAGCGCTCGTGCGCATTGAGCCCTACGCACATTCTTTTTCTGAGTGCCACGACCGTTTTGAAGTTGAGCTTCATGTTGCAATCAGTGTCGGACCACAGCCAGCGAAGAGTACCATCAAACCTTGCACAGTCTTCATTCCCGCCGGGCAAGTACCAGAAAGAGACTGTCATGTCCTGGCCGTCGACCCACTTCCAGTTGGCTCGGTTTTGTGGGTCTCTCGTTGCGCCCAGCCAGTACTGCGCCCTCGGATCAACCCTGGTAGGCAATCAACGCCAAAATACACTTTAGCAGCCTTTTGTGATGAACAAATCGAAAAGTCGTAGTTTCAAGTTCAGCAAGACATGTTCAGTTTAGGATCAACTTTTCTCTCTGCAAGACAAATTGTTTTCCCATTACAGCTACTACTGCACTTTATGTCCTGCTCAATTTTCGCGCCAGAGAACGGTCTATCCGTGAAGTGTCTATCTTGGATACGAGCTCCCACTTGATTCGGAATAATGAAAAAATAAGTAGTCACTATTTATGCGAAGAAAACTGTTTTCAACAAGATTTTAAGAGCGGATGGAGACTTTCATGTTCGGTATTATTGTCAGTCTTCTCTTTCCTTATTTCGAGTGTGTTCACATTGACCGGTCAGCGGCCATAATATATATTCAAAATAGATTGAAAAATTAATTCCGTGATTCATAGCAAACGTAAGATCTATATGATATATACTTGCGAAAAAAAGTTTCGCGACAGAAAATGATGACTCGAAAATTCTGGCATCCGATAAGAGGAGAGAAACGTGTGCGAATCTCAGGAAAAGCTCACAAATCGAAAATTATTCTCGCAACATAGTTTACATTCCTCCGGATTGTAGAAATTCTCAATAATAGGACAAAATACAGAAATGAGCTCTTCTGATGCTTTCGAATATCTAGATTGAATGCGATCATTGGAAAAAGTGCGATACAAAGTGAACAAATTAATACAATTTCAAAGAAAACTTTTTTAAACGAACTCGGAATATTTAAAGCCTCCCAAGTTAAAAATTTGCACAGCATTTTCTGTTTGCTTTGATTATTACGCTAAACGATTGACCTAAAGATAGTGCATGTACCATATAACGATCACAGTTAAATGACGCCACCGTTACATTGATCCCAAAGTACCGCAAAGATTGCCGTATTATGACTCAGAAGTCAGAACTGAAACACGAGAAACTGCGAGATAGTAATCCCCGTTCAACTACCGTAATTGGTATCCCTGGATCGATTTCAAACGTCAAAACGAAGAAGCTCTGAGTTGTTTATGGGTTTCGGAGGAGCGCAGTCGATAACTTCTGAAACCCTAACGAAAAGGATCCGGACTCCAGCGTCAACTAGGCCAGCCGGAAAAATGGGGCAATCCCACGATGTCGGGGGAAAAGACGCAGATGCAGCGTGACCTTTGAATCATTAAACCACTTTCCCGAAACGGCTTATTAACGAAACGGTTGATGGTTTTCCCCTCATGGCGAACGTATGCATGAGTCTGGCTGCTTCTCTTTTTTTTCCCCCTTACGATTCTCAAGGGCCGGCAATCGGCGACCCCATTATTGTGAGCCCTGGCCCGCGCGGATGTGAGTCGTAGCCAAGCCATCCCGAGAATCCCACGCATGCAAGAGATGCCCAGAATTTCCGGAAACAAGCCTTTCCACAAAATCATTTAGAATAATGTACAATACGAATGAATTTTAACCATACTGAAATATCGTCCTTCCAGAAGAGGAAAACTATGGTATTTCCTTGATTTTATTACCCACCAAAAACTGAGCGAAGTCATAATTTTCAGGCAAGACTTGTCCCAAAAACTGCGAATACCGAAGAAATGTCTTCTAGTCAAGATCAAGGAAATGAATTTCAAACGGTTCAATATTTCATGGCAATGAAATGATCTGATTTCGAAATATAATTTCAGGAAAAATACTGGAACAGTACGTTTTAAAAAGAAAATTCTCTACGCTTTTCTCAGTGGAAATGTTCTAAAATTTTCTGTCGGGCGAATTTAGTCGGGCTGTTCATGCATCGAGAGAGGGTTTCACGGGATTACTGGCTACTGCGACAAGAAAATGTATCCCAGGTAGTTAGAAAATAATTTAAAGAAGTTTTCACCATCCTATTCTCATAATCAAAATTACCTGAAAAAGCTTTAAAAGCTAAAAAGGGGGAGCTTAAAAAAAAAGTCCGTGTCTACTCAGGAAGATTCAAGATAATTTTTCACAAACAAAAGCTGATACTTTACTCGTGATCAGTCTGAATTTCCGAGATTTTTAGCTATTTTCCGATGGAAGGAAAATCAATAGGAGGCTCATTCGGCGACGAATCTTCATCTCCACTCAGTCACTGGACACCTCATTATAAAAAGGGGATGTCGACTCGAATCGAAAAGTATCAAGGTGAATCGCAACGAATTCATAAAAAATAAAAGGCTTTATCCCAGAGCTTCATGAAAATATGTCAGACTGGTAGAAGAAATCATAAAAGGATAATCAAAACCGTTACCTGTGTCTGCGGTACAGTTCCCAGCTGAGGAATCCTTGCAATGCAGGGTTTGTTTCATCAACAAGAGTTCCGCCGCGTTCCTTGCAAAAGCGGTTCGCGTCTGCGAAAGTCAATTGCTGGCGGTTGTAGAAGATGTAGCACTTTCCGTGGTAAGTAGCAGTGCTGCCTGGGGGCTGGTCTCGGAACGTTGGGCATCGTTCAATGCCGTCGCGGACTTTAAGCAGCTCTTAGTCATTACTTAAAAGCCCTTAAATTTCACGAGTATCTCTTAAAAAGAGAAGTCCGTCACCGCGCCATTAAAAAACGCGTTGCTGATCTTTTTATTTTTTTATCTATTGGTTGAATTTTTCTGACGCTTATTCTTTCCTGAAAATTCAATGGAGAGAATGGAGAGATACATACTGGGATATGTAGTCATTATAAGCTGAAGAGAAAATTTTGCGGTTATTACGAAGTATACATCGTTTGAGGAGAAAGAAGTGCCAAGACAAGAAACACCCATTAGGGAAATCCCACGCGAGAAAATTACGGGAGAAACGCACCTACAGAAAATCACCCAGCGCTAAATTGCGAGCATTTAGTTATAAACGACGCGAAGTGAAATATGAGCGAATACACTTTTAATTTGATGCTTAACGGTATTTAACCTCAAATCTGCACAGCTCGTGAAACACCTCAAGTTGTAAAACTTGCATAGATTTTTCCAGATTGATATTTACCTGGTATTTTTCTCCACAGATATGTTTCTAGTTGCTGGAAACATTTTGTTTCGGAGCTTAAAAAAAGGCTCCTAAATTGTCATTAAAATACGTAGCAGAATTAAAAATTATGCTACGTATAATTAACGTATCCTCTTATGAATAAGCGGGTGTTCGGGAAATATTTCAAGAAATCGGAGTGTTCCAGGAAGTAATATGACCCAACGCACATACAAATTTTAAAAATTTCTGGTGATTGCTATTGATACGAAGTACTCTGGCCCACTAAATGAATCAACCCAGGAAAGCAAAACGCATTATTTTCTTCCAACTTGCGGAGATGCAGGAAGAAATTCGGAAGGGATTATTTTACGTTGTTGTCAGTTGCCAGAAAAACACAGATCAGTGACTAAGGCTGGTTTACTAAAATTGGTCGAAAGCGCATCTGGGACGACATTGTATACAATAGTCGTATTCAAAGCTGTTCGTGGACCACAACATGTAAATTGCAACTGTGCATCGTCGAACAATTTTACAGAATTTATGACAGCAAACTCGAGCAAGTTTTTCAGACACCGCGTGAGGGGACACTGCCTTCCTGGTTGATGGGAAGTTCGTCAAAGTATTTTTTATCTGAAGGGAAGTCTACGACAGCAAAAAACAAAAACAAAGCAAAAACAATCGCGCTAAGTTGATTCTTGATAATGCATTAAAGCACCAAAAACTCTTCACAACGATTTTTAACGAAACGATTTACAATTGCTTTCATGCTGTTTTTTTTTTGGGCTCAAATCCATTCGAGTACACGACATAAATGTTTCGTGCCATGCAGAAAAACAACTTGAAACTTACTGATTATAGAAACGCATGGGCGCACGGATTCCGAGCAGCAATATTAATAAAATGAAATGAAAACTGTATGCGCGAATTTTTTTTTTCAAATATTGTACAGCATTCTATACACAACAGAGAAGATTAATACTTCAGATAAGATTAATAGAGTTCCACACGTCTTCGTACAGTGCGGCACGTGTTTTTGGCGTAACATGTCAACAGCTATAAATACTAGTTTTGTCTAAACAGATCTTTAACTTTGTGTTTTAAGAGCGCTAAGGCATAGAATAGGTGGGAGGGAAGTTTTAGTGATGCGTAGCCTTTTTATCATTTGCAACACCACGAGGGAAGCCTGAGTGGGAGAGGTCTTCAGGATGCCACAGAATCGCCCCTCGATTTTTAGGGAGATTTGAGGAATTTCTGTGTCGGCGGATTGCATTCATGGCTTCTCTGCGAGCTTTCATTAGCGGGACAAGTGCGTTCCCGGCGATGACCCAGAAAACGCATCGCGGAGGTGTGCCGGTAGGTCGAGCAAGCGCGTCTACGCACCCGGCATTCCGATGATGACCGCTCCTTCTGAGCAGAAACGCGGTCTACTCTTTTCGTTTTTGGGGAAGGCAATACTGTGCTAGAAATTACAAATACGGAAATGAGGGACGCGACCAGGAACCCCATGCATTTCGAAACAGCGATTTTACATGGAATGTTAAACCCAAAGCAGCGGAACACTTGGGAGCTGAGGAAACCACTTCCAACCAATTTTCCATTTACGATTCTCGGCTCATCTTGGGCATACATTTCACTTTGTTGACATTGTAGAGACGACGATCGCGTACGGTACAATTCAATTTATCTCACTTTTTTCGCGCAAAAATCGCATTTTTTTTCTTTTTTTCAAGATTCATTAAAATACATTAGGCTATAAAATTCTGTTACGAGCGTCCCAAGAGAACGAATAAAAATCTTGCCTGGATCAGAACAATTAAACATGATAATCAAACATTAATTTCTTGAAGATAACGTTCTCATTCGTTAAAATCTTGAATTTTCAATACTGAACACTGGAATGGAGCTTTCAAAACTGCCCCAAAGGAAATATAAGACATTTACACAGTAAACAAGAACAGACCGTACGGATTTAGTGTGCCAGTGAGGGACTTCGCTGCACGCATTTTACAATTCGTTGTTGTCAAATTCTGAACCCCGCAGAAGTGCTGTACATGCCAGATTTTCCCACCAACGATATTTTCTCGAACACCCAATCTAACTCAATTACTCGCGCTAAATTAGGTGGAACTCACGAGTATGTACTGTATAAACATGCACGAGCCAATATTTCAAGAATCTACTCCTGATAACCACAAGCTTTGTGCAAGCCTTCGGTACGTTTGAAATTCTTTTTTTTTTAAATTAATTTCACAAGAGAATCTCATCGATCAAGCATTAAATTGAAAGGAAGCAACCGTTCTGAAACATAATCACGCACGCTAGAAAGTTCATCCGATGCGGACGAACAAATGAGAACCTCAATTATGAGGGGGAAAACTTCCATAACTCCGTTTCTGAAAATCCGTTATTACAATGCCTAAGCACCTCGTTTGATACCTGTGACGTTCCAATAAAGCCAAGTCGAATTCTGCGCGTCAGACGTTGCTTAATTCGTGGGAAAGAATTCCAAAGTCCCTTTGAAATCTTCCGATATGAAAATATTTGAGATGCTGAATTCGCGGAGTCGCCGCGTAATCGACGGTGAATTCCGAGGCACAGAATTTGTAATCCACGTAACGGAGAGCCTAGAATCTCTAATATCCATTACGCATCATTACGAGAAGGGACCGCAGTCAGAGGAATGCTTCAGACCACCGAGCTTGTCAGTGGAACACACTTGCGAAAAGAGCATTATCGAAGCAACAGGTGACCTCCGAGCTGCAAAGCCGGACGACGACCCGACGAAACCGGGATTTTTCACCACTTTAGTCATCCTTTTTTTATTTTTTAAATATGGCGACGCCGCTAAGTTTGAGGGTTCATCGGAGAAAAAATTCAAACGGGCTTTCCGAATATTGAATGGAATAATGGGTCTGATCTTCTGTTCCTTTGAAGCAAGGCGTTTGGAAAAGACTCTTAAAATACTTTTGGTATAATTTCACCTGCGATCTTCGCAGAAAAAGGTCGCGAGTCTTTCGTCGAGGTCGCTCATCATCATCATCTGAACATTCTGGATTTTCCAAAATAATTTTGAAGGCACAAAAAGGAAACTTTCGGATGGAAGAAAAAACCAGCAAAATCAATATGTACGAGGAAAACAGATGCCAGTGGGAATGTTGAGTCGTTCATGTCAATTGTGAAGCAAGAAACTCTTTTTCCCGAATAGAAGACTCCATCAGGAAAACGGAAATGGAATTCAAAACGACAATCATAAACAAAAGATAGTGCTCATCGTTAGCAGCTTTAAAAAATAGTATTTTTTATGCTGATTCATGAGGTCATGACGGAAAAAATAAACAAGAAAACCTTAATGCCGCGTAAGTTAGGTAGAACTTCTCTTCATATAGCCACCGCAGTCATTACTCAATCTTTCAATGAATAAATATAAATTTAAACTAATGTATTTTGAACATAAAATTGCGTTGCGTTCATTCCAAAATCCCTGAAATCGCAAGAGGTGATTTCTTCCTGTACGAAATTTTCTCCTCAGACATTTTCTAACCTGTTTTTTTTTTCCTGACCCCGTTTCGATTTTTAAAAACAAAATACTGAGAATTTCGACTCCGCAACTTGTGTTCTGAACTTTCCTAAAGTCGATTTTAATACTTTTTTTCGTTCCCTTCATCGTGGGCTCGGTCAAATCTGACCTCTTTAGAATGACGTCGGTGCATATGGTACGCATAACGAATGAGTAGGTGTGACATCCTTCATGGTGTACAACGGAGAAACAAAGAAAACGCATCTCACCCCATGACCCTTTTCTGAATTCGTTTGAACGAGCAAATTAATTCATCGTGTTTCATTCTTGGGCTCATTTCACGAGACGTATTGTGGAAATTACGAGAATTATTCAAGACATCGAAACAAATTTATTTCGAGGAATGCTTCAAACGTTATTCTACAATCGCTTTCTTGACGTCCTTCCATGTAATTTTTTTTGAAACATTGTTTCACACGTAATTTATCCTGGGTTATCTCTTCAGCATGGAATTGAATCATACCATGCGATGTTCATCAACTGTTATTTTTTCCCCAGGCACCGTTTCAACGAATATTTTAGTGGTTGTATGTTGAACACAGCTTTAATGCGAACGTGATGAAGGGTTTTCAGAAAAATCCATGAATACGGCAAAAGCGGCAAAAAAGTAAATCCTTCAATATTGATTTTTGGCATACTAATTTCATTATTGTATACGCATAACGTCTCAACGAATGGGAATTTTTTTCTGTCCATGAAACACCGAGTTCGTTTCAACAGAGAAGTGAGTTACAGTCACCAGAACGCATTATTCATCCTAAGAATCGCGGATACAAAGCCAACTTTGCACAACGGGATTTTAATGGCACACTGAGAGCTAAATGGAAATATTCTCACCTGGTCAGTATACACGAATGCTTCGCATATGGATAACGGTTCCCCAACGGGGGATTCGAGATGAACAGAGACAAATGCACCTCGGGTCGGAGGGTTGCACGGGAAGTACAGGGGTTTGCCTTCTTCCAGCAAACCGGTGAACCTGTTGCACACGGCGTTCACGCCCCGGTCGGGTCGCTTGTTTCCCACTCGGATCACAATAGTAGCATTGCGAGTCCCTGTAAAAAAAGGAAAGAAGAAATATTCTCTTATAAAATGCATCACCAATTGAGCGCATAGACAAGCGTTTACTCCGTGAGCAATAAGATAGAGAGGCGCCACGAGAAATTATCGTCTTGGAGATGATGCCGGTGCGGAGATAATGTCGGCATGTTAAAAATGCCGATGGGGAAAATACCTGCGGAAAATCATTCATAGATGGAAGTCTATTGTACGAAGATAAATCAATCTAGGGGGGAATAACGCGCGAAGAAATGTAGCAGGAAAATTAATGCAAGAAGAATTCAAGTAAAATACTTAGGGCACAAAAATTTTACGAAAATGATGATAAAGATATAATACTGTAATTGTTATGAACCCTGGAATTAATCTTGAAGCAAGATCAGACTGATCGACGATTGCTTCCACAAGTCAATGTCAGTGGGACTTGCTTTGAAAGAGCTATTTCTTAGGGCAGGATGGGAAAAAATAATTCCAGGAGACTGAAATTTTATTTCTATGTGTTGTCTTTCATTCTCATTTTTTTCCCATGAGAAGTGTATAAATGACCTTCTGCAATTTGTGCTCCAAAGCAGAGCAGCACCCATTAGTATCTCCTAAAAGCGCGGGCATATTTAGCAAATACTGTATGCAATTTCAAGTCGGACACAGATGAGAATATGGTTTCCTATTGAAAAAGAAAGCCAGTTTATATCTTTGAGTACACGAACATCTCAACGAAAACTCGAAATAGACTTGGAATTCCATGAATATTCAGGGAATTCGAAGGCCTAAACCTTCAATTATGAAATAAATCCTACAACAGTGATAACCCAGATTATTTTGGAAATACTGTTCTAATTTTTTGTTTCATTCATATCGTTCATCCTTTATTACCTGCGGTTTCATGTTGTTGATGCAAATTTCACAATGTTTTAGTTATTCGAATTAAATCGAATCAGCATTATTGCTACAATAATTCAAATGTGTGAATGACAGACATTCGGCTTTTAACTGGCGACCTAACTAAATATTCCTTAGAATACCATTTGAAACATCGGATATTCAACGCACGCAGATATTACCTGAAATTAAAATCACAGAACTAAAGAAAGATTTGAGTGAGAGAAAATACTATATCGCAAATTCGCAATAAGGGCAGGGTAAATCAATCACTTCAAAATTTAAACCGTTTATCTGTATCAAATTTGTCTCACTGCGAAGTTTCTACATCAATGTGACCCACGAAACTTTTTGAAATAATTTTCTGTGGCGAATACCGATTGGCTCTTTCAATATCCCTCGCAAATAATTTTTGACACTTGCTCCTGAGTTACGGAAAGAATGGTTCTCGCCAATTGGTTGCATACTCTTCTTCTTGATAATAAATTTTATCTTACATGTTTCCCTTCGTTCCCTTGAGTAGAGAAGGGGACCATGAACGTGTCAACAGAGCCCT
The DNA here is from genome assembly GCA_905338405.1 of Notodromas monacha. Taxonomy (NCBI): domain Eukaryota; kingdom Metazoa; phylum Arthropoda; class Ostracoda; order Podocopida; family Cyprididae; genus Notodromas; species Notodromas monacha. The sequence continues at coordinate 235,533 of CAJPEX010000047.1, read as the reverse complement.
TGGGCTTTATAAAGCACAGATTGAGAATATCTGACTCTGTGAAGGCTGTGAAATCAACCACTGGTAGATATTTATTGGCCAATTATTTCCTGAAATGACGCTGCAGAAAACGTTTGTACGAAACAGCTGTCGCTTCCGAGAGATGAATCGGCCACCATATCAGGATTTTATGCCGGGAAAGCGTCGCAAATCCAGTTGCATCAAATCTACTAATGCCCATCCCGTTCAGAATTACGTCTCTGCCAAACGGTCCGAGTCAAGTTCTCACATGTAACACGCTTTCATGTACATCGTCGAAAGCCTACCAGCAACTCCGAAGAAACATTGCACCCATGAATTACAGTGACACGAAGCAGACGGAGAAACGATTTCGCACACGTCACAATGCTGAAAATTCGGAGTCGAAACCGTGAGAGAAGCTGGGTAAGAAAAGGATCTAGGAGAACTGTTCCAGAAAATCGCGGCGCAGATGCGAAGTCCAATGGCCCGGGCCATTTGTCGCCTCGCGGTCTCTCGCAGGTGGCGGCAATTAAGGCGACCAAAGACGGCGAATGATGATCTATCGGCTACAGGTTTCCTTCCAAAGGGAAATCATTTAATTCAGTTCCGTCTCGCTGCGGTCATTCGACAACAGAGGCTAGTATCCGAGAAGACTATCGTTCCGGAGGTGAGTGAGAATTCCCAGTCTTGGCGTCAGGTAGCCAGATGGTAGCACAGCGGATGGGGTAATTTGAAGCAATTTTTCAAATAATGTCCAATTGAATTGAGGACTGCTTATCTTGTTTTCTCACGTAATTACATCCTTAATCGGGAAGATCTTGCACGAGTACTTTGCATCTACGACGCAATCCAACTCCAACATTTTTTTTCACAATCAAATGGTTTTTTCTTGGGCTCCAGTAAAATCCTCGAAGGCCAGAAGATTTAAAAGTTATCACAGCATCACAAAAGTTCCCACCCAAAAGATTCCCTTTTATACGGTACATATTTAAATGCACGACAAGAAGAAACTCAATCTACGTGCTTTCATTGCATTTTGTCGTATGTAAATATGAAAACTGGAAATCGTCATGAATCGAAATGCGTTTATTCTTTTATGAACGAGCATGTTTTTCGTGATAATTCATGAAAATTTCCATTTCGCCCAGGATCTACACAACAGTTTCCATTCAAAGGACGCTGATCTTTCCAAAATTTCGATGATGACCGATTCGAAATTTCGACCGAGAAGATAAACAGACTAATTTTTTTGTTTAGACAAGTGATAAAACCTGATTGCATCGGTTTTGATGCCATAATTTATTTTTCCGTTTAAGAATAAATCACTGCAATATGGAAACGGAACGAGATTTTATTTTCATGAACTTACGTTTCGTGCACTCTATCTTAGTTTTAATCGAATGCATTTTTCCTCAGAAATTTTAAAGATTTTTACGGGTCAGGTTCCTGTTCGCCCGAAGATGTGATGCAATGATACTTTTGAAAAATGTCGAATGTTTTCGGATGTAGATTTATTTTTCTGAGAGAAAGTCTGCATCTGAAGTCCAAATCTTTCCAACACTTGATCACACCAGTTCGCGAAATTATTTAAATCATGTGTGAACGAATCGTGAAACTGCATTGTCATAGTTTTGCAATAACGTACTGCGCTTAGAATACGGTACTCACCACAACAGGACCGGCCGAAATCAATCCTAACGACCTGGATGAGGTAAGGCTCGAGGAGGTTGACATACCACCATGGTGCAGTGCGTTCTCGTTTCGTCAACGAGCAGGTTTCAGGAGAAAAGGCAGACCCAGCTCGTCCATCCAGGGCCTTCTGGGGAGAACCATTCTCCGCAATCGAAGACTGCATCGGGGCTTTTCCACCAGCCACGTTCAAAACTGCAACAAGAAGAAAGAAGTCTCAGGTCAAACTCAGTCCGCAATCGATTACATCGCATCTAAGACGTGTTATGATTTGCCCACCACTCGGACTGCGACATTTTTTTTTTGGCAACTCCATTGACGCACTGTCAAATATCAATACTCTAACACAAGGGGTACAACGCTGCACGCATCTTCAATTTAAATGGACGTCGAATTCAAAATGGCTTAATTCAATTACAGGTGGACTCTCTTTACACTGATAATGTCTACAACGATTGTCTCTGGATAAAAAACTTTTTTCGGGTCACGTACATCCTCCCCCCATGCTATGGGGGTTTTCTGCCCCGAAATTCTCTCTACAACGCATTTTTCTGGCCCCGTGAATTTTGTTGTAGGGAGAGCCCGCCTACATTAAAAAACATACTGTATTAACGATGCCAGAATGTGACGCATTAAATTTTGAGCGGGGTGCGTGGGGTAATCCGTGGAACACTTTCATGCAAAATATATTTAAATATCCAGTTTATCGCATTTATTTTAAAGCATGTACTGCACGTGTCTGTATTAGTGTTCGAAAATTGTTGCTCTAATACGGTATGTTGATCACTTGAATGATGGAGCGCTTCGAACTACCCATTGACAAGCACTTTCCCTGAAAATCTGTTCACGCCGTAATTTTCAAGATGCTGCATGATTTATCTTTATTTTTATTTTTAGTCATAATCATGAGGAGAAAAACAGCATATCTGATAGTAATTAAGGCGGTGATTGCTACCCAAACTCGTGAGTCTCGAGACGTTTGATTTTTAAAGTGGGAAACCGCATGCTTTGGGGAACAGGCTGCGTCGCACTTTTTGCTCCGCCGTGATTCAGCGATCATTCAATCGCCGGACGCGTCAAAACAACCGGCGGTTTCTTGGTCGTGGGAGGAAAAATCCCCACCTGCTCGATTCATCACACTTTATGCGGAAATGTCCCTAGACGCGGGATTTGCGTCCATCTCAGTTGGTAATCATGTCGCTTCGAGATGCACCCCTGCGGCGCAACAATATTTCTATTAAGGCGGCGATTATCGCGACCAACAGTTGCCTACAGTTCGGGTTGTTCACCCGATCCTGAGGCTACTCAGCTTCTTCCTTTTTAAGGCTCCTTGGTGATGCTTGGAAAAAATATCACGCAAAAAGGTTCCAAGCGTTTCCCCGGAAATACTAAGACGCTTCTTATGTACTGTACTGTACAACAAAATAGCTCCGCATTATAATTGTCTGCTACTCAGCTACTTCCTTTTCGAGGCTCCTTGGTGATGCTGGGAAATAATATCACGCCACAAGGTTCCAAGCGTTTCTATCCCCGGAAATACTAGGACTTTTCCTCCATTTCTCATGTGTAACAAAATAGCTCAGCATTAAGAGACTGCCAACTGACAGCTGACTTCAACTCAGAGTCACGGGCAACTATGCATCGTACACACGTGACGTCTGACAATTTTTTCTTACGATTTTCCAAAAAAAATTCATATTTCCCATCATTTAAAAACGTATCCACGATAACCACCGAGGCACACCTTCGTCGGAAAGGAAATACTGTACAATACTGTAATGATGTATAATTGAAAATGTCTTTGGTTTTTTGCAAGATTATTGTAAATCAAGGAGTAAAATGCTCAATTATCCATGACCCGAACTTTGGCGACGCCCAATTGGACTTGATGTGCATTTGGTGAAACTTCGGTCAAAAATGCGCATTTGGTCAAAAATTGCGATGGTTTTGCAATTGGTTGCGTATGGCCCAGGAAACCCAGGCGACGGCACTGTAGATGGAATAAGAAAATTTCGGTTCCACAATTTCTTCCGAATATTTTACCGATAGATTGAGCGAACCTCGATATTTTTAATATGATTGAATGCAATAACTTGAAAGTAATATTGATCAGAAGAACATGATATTCAGAAAATTTCGCTGCAGATCCGTTCCTTTCCATCTGCAGAAGAAGGTATGCTGCCGAAACCAGAATTCGACATACCTTAGCGTGGAGAACATGGGTGCTAACATAAATATTGCATTACAAAAGAAGTCCAAGCATCAATCACTATAACAGTTGGAAGCATTCGCCAATTCACTGCAAATGATTATCTCAAATAAATACTTGCAAAATCGTTGTTTCAGTTAAGTGAATACGTAAATCGTCTCATCAGGCCATTCTGTCAGGGCTCGGAAACCCAGTTCTTACTTATGGAAAAGGGGGTATTCTTTTCGTTTGAATGATGAATGGATCATAACGCGGAATATGAATTCTTTGCGTGAAAGAAACGAGATAATATCCCATTTCATTCGTCACACAGAAGGCATTTCTGAACGGTATTTAAACTTCGATCGCGAACCCCATTGTGTCTAATGAACACATGAAATTCAGAAAGACTCGGAAATTTCGCAGATCTGTGTTCTTAAAAAATTGCCTCCCACAACCAACAGTTTTGCGTGGACGAAAAATGCGAGATAATCGGGAACTTCCAAGCGGGAGTAAGATCATTTTTAATGGGATATAATGCGCGAGAAGCTGCCGGGTTTCAAACCACCGCGCGAAAGCATGTAACAGAGAAACCCCGTTAGTTTCACGCGAATATATTTCGTGACTCCATGCGAAGATGTAGACATTATCTTTCATCACATTGTTTAATCGCTCATACGGCTCCGGTTGAGCAAAGATGAATACAAAGGTAGTTATTAAGCTCCTGCACGGAACGTTCCATCTTCAAAGGATATAAGGGTTTGTTTACCAAAGGAAATGAGAAGGGAAAAGTTGCATTCTTGTTCTGAAGAGGAAACAACCAACATTTTTGTCTCACGACGTCATACGAAGGAAATTTTCTGAATATTCATCTTGATAGTAAGATAGAGCTGATAGATGGACATGGGGAGGATTTCCGAGCACAGTAGCATACAAGATTTTTGCCAAAATGATGCTTTCGTTCATCCATTCTAGTTTTCGTGAAAAATTTTCAACAATTTTTTTTGCCCGGAGCCTCTCTCAACTAATCAAGCGGTGTACAAATGAATAAGCCTCACATTTTCGAGTTTTTGAAACCAGAAATCGATTCCATAGTGAACTACCTTTTCATGTTCATGGGTGAAAATATTTCATTATTGGATCACGTATTCTTCAATCAGAATAAGGTTTTTTCCAGAAATATCCTGAAATGAAAATGTTTTTAATAATTATAAAACCGTGAGACGTTTTAGAGTTTAGATCAACCGAAAGCTCAAGCTGCGATTTTAGCAAAGACCGTATTCAATTTTGTCTCCATCCCCTGATTTGAAAAGCAAATAGTTTCGCTCCCCGAAATTAAGGCGGGTCCGTTTTTAACAATTTTTTCTAGAGGGTCTACGGTTTACATCAGGGTTGGGAATAACTCAGAAGAGTATGTGTGCTAATGTTCTTGCGATGGTAGGTAATTTTTCCCAATAATCTTCGAAACAGAAACCGAAAAACAATGCGGAATTGGAGAAGTATTTTTATCCCAGGATGTTCAAGGGTCATTCGAAAAAGTGTAAGCTTCTTCAAGAGAACATCAAAGGGATCTGATCAAGACAATTTATTGGATTACGACTTGTAAGAATGTCCTTGCCTGAAAATATGACAAGATTTTCATAATCATCAAATGACTACACAGTAGTTCCAATTTTTGGGAAAATCTTCCTCAAAATCTCAGTTATTCGCGCGCTTGAACATGCTCTGAGTAGGTGAATGATAATACTCCCAAATCACATACGGTAGATCATTACAAACCATGAAAGAGATCTCATCAGTGTGCCCAACCATTTCGCAGTCAACACTCCGTCAGTCAGGTGGCCCTAATATACTTTGGAACGTCCTCCGAATGTCCCTAATGAAAAGGAGTTAATTTGCCGAAGGTTCCTCGAAACAGGTCATCGAATTTTGACAGAGGACAGCACAGGGGGGGGGGGGTTGCATCTGGCAGGTGGGTCTAATCGCAACAGCATCTCTACAGGTCCTACAAGCGACAGCAGGGCTGCAAGGAATACATCCGAGGCGAATCACAGTAGGATTTTTCGCCAGTATTTTAATAACACCCGAAGCGTGTTCCACTCACTGGGATGCCGAGCGGACAACGGTTACGGTCCACGGAGCAAGGCCTTTCGCGAAAGAAAAAAAAACCCCGGTGCATGCTACTATTACACATTTCTGCGTGTCATCAGAGCATTTCCCACACCGCCTTGAGCCTCTTCTCTCCCATACGCTATACAAGTGTACAGCATATCCAGTGCGGGACAACAAATGTGTACGCTTGACGCGAGTCTTTTTTTTTTTTTACCCAATTTGAATGGCCTCAAATCACTGAAAATGCTGCGCATTACAAAAATCGGACATGCGGAGCTCAGGTAGGGTGCTGATAAAATTTCCTCCTTTGCTTAGCTTTTTAGGAACGGATTGAGAAATAAGAATGATGTAGTAAATTAGGGGATAAAATGATCGAGCCGCAAGAGACACGCTTTCGTGTTCAAGTTGCGTTCATTTTGAAGATAATAAACCCAAGCTTTGTCTTCCCGAAGGTTGCATGAAAGTTCGACAGGAAAATCCTACAATTTCGCGATTGGCTACAGATTCGCGAGCTAAATTTCAATCAAATTCAAGCCTTGTTTGCCTTCACGAGATTAAATCACCAGATTATCAATCCAAGACTTGAAGCTAGACGAAACTAAAATCAATCATATTTTCCTTCCCGTTCGGAAAATTCTTCGATTATTGATCTAATTATCACGGAAAGTCTGTCACATAATATTTTTTAGGACGATGAATCAATGAGTTGGAATTCATTTCACGCAACTCGGTTTATAAGACAAGCGATTTTTTTCAGCTTCTTCTGTAACAAAAAAGGAAGAAAATGGTGAGTTTGCTCTGGTTTCGAATCTATCAAGGGCATTTTTCCAAGCTAACAAACCGTCATGAGGCTCTCCTGATTTTTTAGAGATAAAAATCAGGATTTTTTGAGTCGTAAGATCACGAAGGGAATAAAAAAAAATACTGTACGTAGAAGCGCAGATTGATTGCTAGCCCGGACTTCGGGTTTTACACGGCTGAGTCCGTACAATTGCGCCACATCGGCTCGGGACCACACGTTGTAATCTGGCCAGATTTCATGACCGCCGATTCCAGGCAGAAGGCCCGCTGAAAAAGTGAGGAGCAGAAAACAAGAAACCGCGTCCCTTGGCGATCGAGCCTCGGTGACGCGATCTGAACTCTCCGCATCTGGGCCGTGAAGAGCCGTCAGGTCTGACCGTTTTGCTCCGTTGTTTCTGAGCCACATTTCCCCGGGGCTTCTTTCGGATCGGTCGAATCTGTTGCCCTTCTTTAGAGCAAGGGAGGATTTCGAATCTTGCCTTGCATAACCAGCGATTCAGTCGAGACATTAGGCTAAGGATCCCAAACAATGAGGAACGGGACAAGTTCTGCCGCTTTCAAAAAATCTACCGCTTTCAAAAGAGCCTCAATTCCTCCACATAATAATGAGTAGTACTACCAGGAAGCTCTAAACTCGTTTCCAATATTGCATATAAATATTCCAACGCGACTAAAATACTTTCAGCTAGGATTACATTCAATCAGTATTTCAAATGATGGTCGCTTCATATTTTCTCGTCATGTGACGATTTGTGTGGTAATAAAAAGTAACCCCTGAGAATGCTGCAAACATTTGAAAGATGAAAATTTGGAACTAATCCTTCAAAAGCGATTTATTTTATTCAAATTCGTTGGATTTCAGTTACCTAACATAATTGCTCGGGCCATAGTATCCGGAAAATTCGTTCTTTACGCTAATATACTCGTTCACTAAAAGAAGATCATGGGCCATATTCAAAATCAAAAGAGAAAATAAAGTTTAGTCCGGGTGAAAATATGGCAGACAAAACCCCTGCCACCCCCGAGAAAACTATTCACAATAAGTTTATCCGATCACTTTGTGATTCTCTCGGATACTTGAGTGGTACGCATTTTTCACAAAGCAATCGACTTCATACTATTCATATGGATGTGAAAGTTTTCACGACTACATTCAATTACAGTATCATTGTTTTTTTTTCTTCATTATTCATCAAAAATTTAAACATTATTTTCTGCAAAAGGCACTGACATTTTCTGAGAAGTACAAACAGTAATTATTTACCGAACCAGTCTCATGCAAAATGAGCCTGAAATATCATGATTTCTCATCGTTAGATCAATTTTTCAGTGATCAGTGGAACTTTTCCAAGATGCTGCAGTGAGATTTGTCCAGTAACAAAAAAAAAAAACAAGCACGAAAGTGGAAACCCAGAGGCTTGAGGTATGAAATCTCCGGATTGTCAAGCTCCTGTTGGATGCACGCAACTGTAGCCACATAATAACATGCGAGGGATTTCGAGCATTTAAGTTCCGTTGGCTGAAAGAAGGTCGCTTCAAACCGCTTCCTCCGCACAAATCGAACATCATAAACGCATTTTTAGAACTTTTACCGAATAAATCTGACACATTATTTCCTCAAACTGGATGCAATTTCAACAAGTATGCGCGATTACTGAATGCTTCCACAACGACTCACGTTCCAGCCAATAAAGTTCAAAAACTTCACAAATTTCATTTAGAAATGAACCGAGTAAGCGATTATACCTTTCTCGGATCCAACATTCAAAAAATGTACTTCTGTCATCTAATTTTCTTCGTCGTTACTTCAATAAAGCAAGAAAATGTGTTGAACGTCATGATTTGAAGGGAAAAGAATCCTGATTACAGAGAAACAAGTCGAGAATTTCTATGAAAATTATGATTACCCTACTTTTGATTTTCATTCAGAGACCCAAAGTCATGCTTAGATGGTGAACTATCAAAAAAGGTCTAGAAAAATATTCTACAGAAACAGAAATCACTATTACGTCTGAAATTCTTTCCACGCCCTCGAGCTTTCTATTCCTCCAAGTTGATGCTTTGCTTCATCATAATGTTTATTTTTTTCATCCCAACGATGAAGAATTATGTCGATGTAATTGGCAGTTATATGATAAATATAACAGCTTCTTGGTTCGCATGCTTTTGCATGAACAATTACGAAGAATCTTGTCACGCGAGGTCTCATAATAGTGTAAGAGTAATTAGAGACCATCAATAATTTCAGAACATTTTTTCTAGACCTTTTTCTGACGGATGATTTATTTTAACGAGTAGCAAACTTCAGGGTAGGTGAACCGCGTTTCCGTCACGGGAAACGCGAAAGTCACGTAGTCATGATTCCGAGATGGGAATCAACAGGAAGCTCCCAGGATCCCTTTTGTTGGTGAAACTCGCCATCGAAGCATGACGAGACCGAGTACCCCGGTATCCAGATCAGCAGCCAATCGATCGATCGATTGGTGTTGATGCCTCGTTTATGGGCCAAAGCTGTTGTCAGCACAACGGTGGCCGGAAAATTGGATCTGCCCGGCTTTTGTTTCGACGCGGATTCCTTCTCTTCAGGCCTCGCTAGCCAACGAACCGAATCCGTCCCAGGGAATTCCTTTATTTTATTTTTTTTGTTTCATCGCTGCTTGGATGTAGAAGATAACGAATTTCTCCAGCTTGTCCGTGAAGATTAAGATTGAAAGCGTGTCAAACCCAGGGGGATTGTTTTACTCATTTCCCTCAAACGATTTTCGTGGCAATTCCACCGCGTCCTGGTTCGGGATAACTTTAAAGCCAATCTCAGCTCGCGAGCATAAAAACTTGCACTTCGTCTCTCCTAAAATTACGAATTCCATCTAGAAAAGACAGAGACGTCCAAGCAAGTACCTACAGCTTCCAATTCGTCTGGGAAGTACAGTATCGGTCAAGCACTTCAAAGTTCGCTCGGTAATCTATTTTTCGAAAAGATTCCCGGTAGCATGATTTGAAGTCGATTTTTTTTTTCAGAAGGCTCAAAACTGCGTTCGTTTGCCACTAGAATGCTGATCATGAAGTTTTCTTGCTCGAAAACAAAAATTATACTCAGAACTGTGTCAGTTGTGTAGATCAGAAAATAATAAGAGGTATGGACTTCTTCCACGACGATTCACTTGAACGATCAAGAACTTTTTTGTTCATACAACTTTCCTGAATCCTCTAGAAGTCTAGAGCAAGACTTAATGACTGGTGCTCTGGTGGTTTGTGTACTACAGTACTGATGTTGCATGAGTGCCTCATTCAACAGGCTTCACTACAAATTGTGCGTGATAAAATTAGGACATGACGTAAACGTCCATGTCAATAATCAATATTTTCAAACTGCTGTACACTTGTAAATGATTTCGAAGCCCTGAAGCTAAAAACGGCTTTTCACAGGCGATGCTTAACCAGATGGTACACCCCCACGGGCTGAGTTAAAAATTGATTGTCTTGAAATCGGTACATTCCCAAAACGACAGCAAACACCTGTTGCAACAATGCATTTCTCCACAGAGTAACCTTCTACGGATAAGTCAGCAAATGAAGTAGAAATTCAACGATATACAGTATTTAGCGAGAGCATCACAGGAGGTATGTTAAAAGTACAGTAATTGAATACCGGCAATTGCGAGAGCTTCGAAAAGAGACCGCGTTTGAGGCCTGCGTCCTCGTTCCCAGATAATGGAGAAATGAAATGGGACAGGGAAGTGGTCAACTCGATCATTTGAAATCATAGGCAATCAGTCATCAGCCGCAGGGGAATCTGCGATCATTACAAAAAGCAGGTCTTTGTGCGCCCACTGGAACGCTTCTTCTCCGGACCCGGTCATTTCGGTTCGACGTGCTCCCGCGTTTCGCCACCTCAAGCTAACCAATTTTCAAAGGAAACGATCTTTATCAAGGGTCATTCACCAGGAATTAAAAGGCATTAGCTCGTTCTAAAGAATGTCGAAACGGATACTGACCTTCCGCAATCCAATGTTTCGATGGGAAAACAGGCAAAAAATGTAATGCTTGAATTTTTAGAAGAGTAGTTCCATGAAGGTGACTTGAGAGAAGACCCATTTAAGGTATTCGGTACCATAATTGTTTTGTTTTTAAAATTCGTCATGAGGGCGCTTCTGAATTATAGATTCTTGCGCGTGAGTATTTCGGATTGAACAGAGAAAGATTCATCATAAAAATTTTGTATTCTATACGTTTTCGAGGACGCGAACAGTAAATTGAGAAGAAATCAAGTTCCACTCGACGGATGCTCCTTAATCAATCCCCAAGATTCTCCAATGTTTTTTATTTTATTTGAGGACTTCGAGGATAAGCTGCGATGAGATGACCCAAAGCCTCGGGGCACGACGAACGCAATTAATGCGACAAACGCAAAACAGAAAATGAGGGTCGGTCAAAGCCTAGGCAAAACCGGTGCGACGGATATCTTTTGTCTCAATAGTTCCCGGCAGAGCAAGTTCAAACACCTGCTTTTCGATTCGTTTCCCACGGAGGGTTACGCATTTTAAATCGGTTCCGAACCGAACGTTGTTCACCTGTTCGGGAGAGGAAACAGAAATAACCTGGAACGGTTCCATGGGACCCGAACCCCAGCATTGCATCCCGATCACATGAGGTTGTCGTCGCCGGGAATCTTCTGTTTCCACCGAAATATGACCGAGTCATGAATTGAGAAGAGTAAATGGTCAGAGGGTTCGAGTATTTTTAAATGCCTCTCGAATAAATATTCATCCCCGAAAATCGTCTTCAAAATTTGAAAGCACAATTTTCGCAATTGTGGACCAACTGAACTGAAGTTTTCAGCGCATATTTTTAAGCTAATTATTTACGAAGAGATTTAAGGCACTCGTTTTAAATGCAGCGTTTCAAATTTTGAAATCAGTGCGGGATTCGCCAGTTGATCCCGCACAATATATCCTGTCATTATCGACGCAAAACGGATGTGACATCGTCTTTTAGAAAAAGCTTTGTCAGAGGTTGGGGTCATTGAGGTGGGGAAAATCTTTGTATGAGTGCGTTGACCTCAACAGCGAAAATGAGTTGCCTGGCGTTTGAAGCGCAAATTTATGGACTTGTCTATAGGGAACGGTGAGAGCTGGTCGACATTAATCACCCCCAACTGCTTCGTCTTCTCCTCCACACCATGCGGCATAATATCCCCAATTTGGCAAAATTAAAGAAGCCGAAATGTTTCGGAACATCACCCAAGCGCACCCAGGAGACATCTTTGAAGGAAAATATATATTCCTTCGGTAAAAAAACGGGAAAAGGATGCTTCAGTTTTTAATTCCGCTGTCTAATGTGACTTTAATTCGGACAAACTCATGATGCAAACGAATCCTGAAAAATTGAGATTGAGTTTTCCTTCACCTGACGAACGAGGCATTATTAAGATGACATGGAGGAATTCAGATTGACAATCTCAACAGCAAAAACTGTTCTTCATAAACAGAATGCTATTGCGGGAAAGGTTCTCACAGTTGAAGACTGAAACCGAGGTAGACCATAGCTTATTGGTCAAAAAATATTCGTATACTATTGTACCTTTGGGCATTAGTTTAGGCCATTTTTACCCAACCAATGGTCCACAGACCATCGCCAGACGTTTTTGCCAACCCGCGGGAAATTTTTCTTCAGCATAATAAATGTATCAAAAGCAGCAATTATCTTTAACTGAAATTTTGGAGAGACAATGGTAGTTGAAATTATCTGATAAAAAAAAGTTGGCTTTTCTCCTAATAAGGCTTCTGACAAATTTTCACCTGCTGAAATAAATTATTTAAAATTTTTCATTCTGAGAAACCTTATTTCTTCAAGCCAAACTTGATTTTTTGAAGACATTCTGCAACAGCTACTTCATTGGTTCTCAACTTAATTTTTACAACAAAGCAGAAACTTTTTAAATACCGTACCTGCCATAAATTATTTTTACAATTTCTGAGTCTGTAGACATTAGATGAAACATTGCCGGTCCATTTTTAATTTGCTGGTCTGCGGGCCGAAAAAAGTTGAGAGACACTGGTTTAGGCTGCTTTCCGGTTTTACGGCGAATGGATTTTTTTTTCATTTACACTACATGTTCTTCAATTTGATAAGGGGACTGAGGGGGCTGTTGTAGAATAACGATTCTGAAGTTTTGAATTCCACAGTCTGCTGCGATTTTAATTGCGAACACACAAATGTAGGAGAACCGCGTCCTTTCTGGGGAAAAAACCCGCTCTGCAATCGGAGAGGAAACGGGGTCAATCTCTCTACATGTTACGTCCGTTCGCAGCAGCCGAAACTGCAGTCGTGCGATCCAGCGGCGTTCCCACGGATATTGCAGGTGTTCTCCCAGGCCGACAATTAAATCCATGCTTTTATTTATTCCTACTTTTGGTATGTGTGCCAACAAGATGGAAACGCAGTGGGAGGGGGGAAAGTCAGAGAGCCCATTCATACCTTTGATACAGAAGGAACCTAGCTCCTCCATCATACCATAAGATCATCCTCGGCCACTCATTACTACAACAGATCTATCACGAAAAAAATCAAAAGCTGCGATCGGGACTTTTTCAGATTATCTACCGGTTTTCGTGACTATTTTTCGCATAAAGATGGACAATGAGCAATTTTTGGTAAGAAAAAAATTATAAATAATCTCAGAACGTGAGAATCATTCTAGACATACGTGTACTAAGGAATTATCGCACACGAAAATGAATCTTGAGCATAAAACAATCTGATCCGATTCCGATGCTCGTGTTTTACTTCGCGCCATCGATACGAGGTTCGATCGCCTGTTCAACCCAAAAAATTGAACAGTGGAATGGCCCTCTCCTGCTGTTAAAATTGAAATGCAAAGCCCCCCAGAATATATATACGAGAGATTTTAAAAAAATTACCCTCGCTTCTACGATTCGTCTGCACTGCACAGAGTAGTGTACATACCCGTGTTCTACGAATTTGTTGGAAGTTCAAGGCGGTAGTCGATAAAAGACTCATTGGGAAACAAAAAATTCGGGAGTCATCGCGAACGGAATGCCGAACAGCTACGTAGGCGTCCTCACTGCTGGGGCGTCGGAGAACCCTCACGACAAATTAAATTCGAATTCCTCCGAATCGCGGCGTCACGAGCAATACCCCAGTTCACAGCGTTAAAATCTGAATACCCAAGCGGCCAGGATACCTCGTAATCCCTTTAAAGAGAACGCATCTGGGTGACAACTGACAAGACAACCCTCCGCTATGCAGCAAGTCAAATGGACTCGAAAAGAAGACCATAAGTTCCGTGCCGACAACAACATCCGCTCACGTTATGCCCGTAGCGGGAGCAAAAAAACGGACTCTTTCGCCGGCCTGCCAGCGTTTGCATGGGCTATTTTCTCTCCCGGAGGAATCCAGGCCGCAAGTCTTATTCGACCTACAATCGGAGACCCAGAGATGGGCGAGAGCGGATGCGATGCGCCATGCGAACACGTGCTTTTGGTATGCGTTGGGAGTCGGAACCGTTACAAGGATTCGCTGCTCTTCAGGCTTCACGGACACCGAAGCCCGGGCCTGGCTCACACCTCCCCATTACACGCGGTATCCGTTTTCGTCGACAAGCTCCTGAACCCACCCACTGCCCATGAATGTACAGAGAAGAACTCTGTTCATCCGGGTTAACGGCCGGGTGACCTTGCCCGGATAATCGATTGCCGTTTGACGATTTTTCTTCAGTAGGTCAGCAGCGTTCAGGAATTATCTGGGTTGAACTACCTAAGACTAAGTGCGTTGGCCTAGTTTATTACTTAATTACCAATATTCAGAGCAATCAGGATTAATCGCAGCAAAATCTTCGAGCGTCATCAGCAGCAGATACAGTACTTTAGAATGGAACATATGCGTTACTTCACGACAATCGTCGATTGTTTCACATTTTGAAGCCATAATTTTGGTACAGCATATGAGCATGATCTTTAACATGAATCCATAAAACATGAAGTATTATCCCTCATACTCCTTCAAGACTTCGGTTATATAGTCGATGTGATCATGAACAAGGATTATGATTTTTTCCATTAAAAAAGCCATTTACCGTAGATTATGCTATCGGAAATTTTAAAGTTGCATCGATAAAGTCGTACGGCACGGTTCAATCCCATGTTCCGTTGGTGCATAGAAAAAACACATTTGAACTCCACCGCATTGAGAAACATGCGCACATCCCAAGTACCAAATAAAGTACTGTACTCGAAGCAGAAAAAGGTTGCTTTGAAACTGGTATAAGGCAACGGTGCACCACGTCAGATATTTTAAAAATTCCGCGGATTCAATTTCTCAATTTTCCAGCGCAGAGCCGGGAATGCTTTTTACTAAATAAGAGCTGGATTGCGCAACACGCATCAGTGCTGAAATTAAGGAAAGGGCACTCAAAAATAAATTTGCCATTGAGGGCAACGAACGAAATCGTCGTTTCAAGGGTCACAGATGACAGTTTTGTCCTCATCAGTGGCCTTCCAGGAATAATCGCCATCTTTTTTGAACAATGTTCAGTAATTTACCCCGGACGGTCGTAAAAAAATTTAAAAATGAAGAACGAACTCATAATAGGTCTAAATCGACCTACTGTAGTTGTGTAAAAATGATCAATAAATTCGTCACCTTCGGGTGACGAATTTATTGCGTATTACAACCATGGGGGCAGTGAGCTGAAGAAAGAAACTATCCGAAATCGAATTCCTCAAAATCTTTTGTCAAAGGTCGGGATGTTCCTTTTCTCGTGGACAGGACGTACAGTACTTTGCAACTTCCTTCAATAGCGTGGATTATCTAATTCAAAAATTTACCAAGCAATTTCGTTCTGGTTTATGACGATATAATTTTTTGCTGACGGATGAGACTCAGGGACGACCTGGGAAGAATAAGGCTTTGATGGTTTGTTCGGGGTTGAACTCACTGAACCCCTTTTAGATTCACTCCTGAACAACGGGATTATTTTTCGAAGTTTTTTACTGCTCATATTAGCGAGATTTTCTCCATTATTCGTGAGGAAAAGTAGTCCCAAATCCTTTCCAAGACGTCAACTTACGAGGCAGACGCTCATCAGAACATCCGGTCCTTTTATGTGAGCAGAACTTGCAACACGTGGCTTCCAGCAGGCATCTTTATTCACGGAATTAATTATGAAAGATCATTCATCAGCGGGGTTGAATGGGCCATCATTCATCGGCCAACTGAACAGCCTCAGGACCACCTCATAAACTCCAAGTTCCTGTTCGCACGAGTGATGTTTTAATGAGGTTATCATTACTGAAGTTTTCACTCGTCCATGATAGACCGAAGGAAGAAGGAAATAGCAACAAGGTTGCCACCAAATTGCGGGTACATCTTTAATACGACCGTTTGATATATCCGTCGGCGCATGTGATGATCTATCGTTGACTAATGAAGAGATTAGATGAATGAGGAAGTACTAAAGCTCTTTCATCGACTCAGGAAGTCGGACATTCAGGGCGTCATGTCACTCAGAAGTCTAGATTCCACTCAAAAACAGATCTTTGTCTTCGAAAACTAAATCCTTTTTCGCCAGAGAACCGCTACAAAAGACGTAGGACGAACATTTTGAAGGTTTGATTGCATGGGAAGATGAATCCAAAACTCCTCGGCCATATTCTGAGGTGTTTTGGGACAAGACAAGGACTGTACTCGATGGCGCGAGGTACAAACAGGCAAATATTATAGTCAACCCTGGATTTAGTGCCACAGATTTCCCAGGAACAAAATGTCCCTCCATTGTGTTCTTAAGGGAAACCCCGAAACACTTAGTAAATCGGGGTTTCCCAACTCACGAAGTACCACAAAAAATGTCCGACTGAAGGAAACATAAGCAAAAATCAGAGAAATTAAGGCGTAATACTAGGGATATAATTAGGTTATTTATGAGAATCACATGCCGATGCTCGGTAAATTTTAAAAATTCTACTTCTGCATTTCCTTTTCATGGGTGATTTTATTTGAATGTCCTCCACAGCAAAGATCTCCTTCATAACTCGGAGTATCTTTCAAAAAAAATTAAAGATTACTCCACCTGACCTTGGAATTGTGTGCTTTCATTGAAAGGTAGATACTGCAAGAAATAGTTCCACTCTTTTACCTGACCCTGCGTGTGAAAAATATAATATACCGTATTCGACATAATCAAAAATAAATTCAAATGCAATAAAAATAGTTTGTTTAGGCCTAAAATTACTTTGCGCAGCATCCGTTTTAGAAAACAGATGCAATGACCAAACAATTCTGCAAAAGATTATGTTCAGCACCAGTTTTACCCATAGCAGAAGTATTCAAATTATTTTTATTTTTCTTACAATAACCCCGATTTATTACCACCCTCGCTTGGGGCCACAAAATGTGAAAGGACAAATGATGGGACTAAATTGGAGTGCGTTTGACGGTAGTTTGTGAGAGGATTTGACTCCAAAAAGGTTTGTGCAGCAGCAAGACGTAGCGTATTCTATAAAGTCTCAAATTGTAAACAAGGAAAAATGACACTTCAGGTCGAACGGCCAAAGGAATAATGTTTAAAAACGCATTCGGAAATGCGTCATGATGTGGATTGATGAGTGATTTCTAGAGGATGCATGACCGATGCAAAAACCAGCAGGGGTCATTAAGGACAATTTTCGGACACCACATCAATCACAACGAGAACGATTCGGAGGGCAGTCGGAAATCGAGCAGAAATTTCCGGACCCCCGTCACTCTATCCAATCGCGGATATAAGCGCAAGCAATTGCCCGGATGATTGAGCCCCTCGTCTGCTTTCCGCGCGGAAGAAGTCACGCCGTGACGGGGGGAAGGGATAATGAGCATGACGGGCATGTTTACGGGAAATCGGAGAAGACGAATGGAAACCTACCGCAAAACGGGATCCCTTGCGGCGACCAGGTGCCGTCTTCCTGGCAGATTCTTCGTGGCGGGCCCAGCAGTTCGAACCCACGGTCGCAGGAGTAGGACGCCACTGTACCCTGTGCGATGGGACCTTCTGCCGGGGAGAAGGCCACGACGGAGTGCGCCGGTGCTCCTGGGAAACCGCATCCTCGCACTGCAAAAAATGCAACAAGAACACTCAAATTAGGGTACCGTACATCTTATTCCAGAGATATTTGAATAGATCAAGAAAATCGAAGAAAAAAGGAACGCAAAAATACAGTCCAGGAAATGCTGCAACAATATGCATCTTTGTGGGATGAGTAAAGAGGCCAGCGAGCATAGCTAAACATCTTCCGAGATCAGAAAGATCAATATAAACGAAATCAACATGAATTTGTACAAGTGAAAACTTGACTTACTATACCGATGATTCAAAAGAACGACTTCGCTTTGAAAAATTCGGTCCGAGTGGATTCCAAGTTTAATGAAAACGAATTAAGTATTCAGGAACAATTGGCCCGCCTAGAAGATGTGGGTTGATATTGAAATGAATTTCAGGAAACTCTTCATTCCACCCAAAACCTGGTCATGGAATAAGTATTACGTTGTACCGCCACAAAAAAAAACCCCAGAGAAAACAACGATGGGCAATTTCTAGACAGATGCTGGTAAGACTCTATGAGATGTTACATAGTAATGTTTACACACAACTTCAAATTAATGTACAGTACTATATAACTATGCAACACCACTGCTAAATTATGCCACCAAATACAATTGGCATCTACCCATGCGGCCACTGGGCTTGAAAAATCCGTAAGAAATAATGAGGAGAAAATATTGAACATTTTGTAGAGCAGGGTTCTAATATCATTCGCATGAAACTTCGAATTCTCAAGGGGATAAAATAAAATTTCGCAATTCTCATCAAAGCACATAAGTCACCAAAAATTGTACATAGCATTTCTCAATGCTTCTTGGCCTCAAGCTGTCACGGAGCCCCTAAAGAAACTCTTCAAGGGGTTCGCGGAGCCCTGGTCGAGAACCTCTGCAATCAAGTGGATCCTCAACGAAACGTATATTTCGCAAGGATAATGGATTCGAGCATTGTTCTTCAAACACGCAACGGTGGGTTAAGTGATGGCTTCTTCTGCGGACGAGGCGCAACACACGAAGCCAGCGATTAGCATCGATGGGTGAGGAGAAGACCATTAACCCGACTTCAATGCAGACACCGGTGTGATGACAAATGAACGCAAGTCGGGGGGGGGGGGGGCTGCGAGACGCGAAAACATCCGGGCCTGTTGGCGAAAATTGAGGAAATTTCCACGGTAATCAAGAGCCCAGTTCAGGAAAATGGCCCAAGACCGTCGCAGTCGGCTTCGAGTCCAGACCATTGCGCCTGGTCTAGTTTTCACGCACGGGTTCCCCAGAACGCACCCAACCGTTGTTTGCATTCCCGGCCGCGCAGGGAAAAATGAGGAAAAATAAAGAAGGTCCAGCGCAACCTTCCTTTCGCGCGACGTCGGAAATTTTTCTATCTGCTACAGGTAACATTGTTACGCCTAACAAAACAAGGATCCAGAATCCGGAGCATGAAAAGAAGTCTCATATACAGTACTTCATTCCCGAAATATGAACACCTCTCTCCAACTCGGAGATGAACTTGAGGTATCTAAGACAGCGTTTAGATCAAGTGCTGGGTTGTAGAAAAGAAGAACTTTTTTCCTGGGATAATATTTCATTTCTCTCTGCGAGTGCTCTTGATTTCTTCGAGGAATTATTCAAGCAACGTTGCAAGTAATAAGGTGTGTTAATTACCGCGCATATATTGAAAGCTAATAAATTTGTGCTTGGTACATTTTATGCAGCAGGCTTTCATTCACCAACGAATGTTTATCAAAGCTTATGTGAAATGATAGTTTCGTAACTCACGTTCAGTTGATGATCCATAAAAAAAATTCGGTTACCGTGATTGGTTTATTAAAATCATTCGCCAAAATTATATTAGAATACATAGGAAGGTCAAAAATGACTTCAAAAGTGAAAAAGTACTTTTCATCAATCAATCGACCATTCCGTTGTTTTTTGAAATTCGATTCTGGACCAAAGGTTCCTAAATTCTGCGAATTATTTTTCCACCGTAAAAAATCAGTCACATTTTGCAAACAAGCATGAGAACCGCGACTTTGAAAAATTCCAAAAAAAAACGACGTCTACAAAATTCAGAAGGCAGTCGGAGTGCACACACCCTTACGAATATTGAGCGTAATACTGTATCTTTATCAAGTCAAGGTACTGAATCTCTCCGCCAAGTTTTTCGTTAAAATTACGCTTTTAATTAAGTACAGTATTTCACAAAGGCTAGCCAAAAATGAAGAAAATACCTATAAAACGTAGAGGATGTCAGCGCAACTAATTAGCAAAAAACGTACAGTACTGTACTGGCTACTGCTTTCATTTTGTGAATGCGGAAGAACAGGCTCGAGTAACCAGTAACTAAGAGTCTGAAGAACTAAGATTCTCTGCGTCTTATGCAACTCATCCAAGCCCAGCTTCGTATTCCGAATGACAGCTTCCTTGTTCGTAACTCCGCCGATTGGCTTCGGTGCGTGAATGAGAAAATGACGCCATTCCAAGACTTTTCAAACTACTTGGGCCGATTTCTTTTTAACCCGGAAATGACGTGTGCTATCCCACGTCCTTTTAAACGAACTAGAAAGCCTTTTACAACTAAAAACTGCATCATTTCAACAGCGTTTGAACTCCCATGACCCCAAAGGTTCGACGGAAGAATTTCAACTGCGGAAGGCGATATAGAATAATATTGCAAGTAGAACGGTTACGCAATGAAATTGTATGCAGGAATTTATTTCCCGTTAATTTTATCGACGGCGCCAAGATTAAATCCCAGCTATCAGAGCCCGAAATCTGAACGAACACGGTTGTCAGGAAAAACTAAGACAAAGGATGAAGCATGCCTTGGAATCAGTCAAGGCAGGGAAAGTGAAATCTCATTAGCACTGAATAAATCTCCAACCAGCAAGGATATCTGAGAAAAAAATTAGCCCTAGCAAAACCTTGCCGGATATTTTCGCATGAATTTCATGAGTTACTTCGATCTTTGGCCTAGTTTTGCTCTCACGTAAATTATACGCGAGCAGAGCCTTCGACAACACAATCACTACCATTCAGGCTAGGTACCTGCGAGGTTGACAAACATCCTGTGCAGTATGGATTAATCATCCCAAAATGTTTCACCGTATTAGAGGAAATAAACTTTGAAGTTCCATAATCTGAAAGAGACGTTTTGAAGCTGCACTGGCGAATTTACTCGCGTTCCTGGCAATAAAATCCCGAATTCTACACTTATTGGTTAACTCCTCAGTTAGATCAATCCAACAAGTTAACGTCTTCTTCCCCCACCAGAAAGTGGTGAAGTCGGAAGTTACCAGTTCGAATTTTTTCATTACTTCCAGGAAACGCGCCGAGGGGAAAAATTCGGTGTACATAATATACAGTATTGGCATAATTTTCAAAAGAACTCCAAACAATCACAGTAAGATATTTTTGTTGCACCGCTTCGGTTGCAATAAAAAAGAAGGAATTTCGTGAGGAACTGAAACCCATCCACCTGCGTACAAAATGGGAAAGGCAGGGAAATCACAACGAAAATCAAAATGGAAGTTGAAATTTATTTTTAAAACGAAACTCTCGAATCGATAATCCTCGTATGAATAAGCATTTACATCCCAAGCATTTCAAAACGACTGAAATGGGGGGAAAAATTCAGGGGATTGTAGCGTCAACGCTGAAGAGTATCTCAATTATGTCCCCAATACTGTATCTCCAATTTTGTTTGAACATATCATGATTAAGCGGTGAAGCGTCGGGACGAAGCGGGGTTGTCATTTCTGTGCGGGATCCAGTTCGAGAGTCCATCTTTAACGGACAAGGACCAAAATTAACAACAAAAATACGGACTTCAAAGTACTGTGCTGTAGTGGAAGATTAAGAGGAGGAGGAATCCGTCGAAGGACCGTAAATAAAGAATAAATAAGTAAAAAGAACAGGGAGCATCGAGTCCGGTAACTCTAGCCTTTTCAGGCTTCATTTGCCGACAAGAAGGGGATTCGCTGAAGCGCGTCCGTTGCCCGATTTCCGACTTGCCCGAAATCGGGCTTTTCTTCTCCGCGAGACCAGCTCATGGTACCGCAATCCGAACGGTCGTTTTCGGCTCCAGCAGCGAGCCGGACGCGATTTACTCCCGCGAAACAAACTCATCCTGAAGCCAGACAGAACCGCAACTTTTCCAACACGCGAGGACTTTCCCGAAAGTCACAGACGCAGCCCCAGATAAAGTACCTCGGAAATAAGGTTGAAATAAATAAGTGGGAAATCGGGGCATTCAGTGAATGGGAACACCGTACTGTACTACGACTGGAGAACACGGGGACGAAGAGTGAGTTCTAAGTTGAGGAAATGGCTTTGAGTTACGTATCTAACATGATTTGGAACTTGAACGGAAACCCCCTGGATTGGGAACTTACGCCCCCTTTTTTGCACAGCGTTGATTATGAAGTACAGTACCATTCAGCTTCTGAGAAATAAAAGACCATTTTTTCCCGCCCTATAGACGAGTCAGACACAACTCTAAGTGGAGTAGATTTGGAGGAAATCGTGGACCAATTTTCAGACCAATATTCAGATGCTAAGAACCTGAAGTTAAACTAAGAGACATGTCAAATCGGTTGGCTTTGTGAGTGCCGTATTATTGGGGTACCACAGTACCAATGAACTAAATGTGACTTTAGTTGGTGCCACAAGAGATGAACTCGCAATCTACCCTTCTGTGTGACTTCTTGGGCACATCTGCTTAGTTCACCAAGTTCATCAGGACGGTTCAGTCGGGTCGGATTTAGGAACCAAGGTAAGGAATAAATAAATTCTCGAATTACCCCTATAATGTGCTGCATAAATCACCTTCATACTGTACTCTTACCAAAATTCGATAGTATACTGGAGTTTTAGTGCCAACTATTCCACGAGAACGTCCTGCAACGCTGATCACTGGTCCAAGGTTTCTCCTTTTTCTGCATCAGGCGAGTTGACTTCAATATTCAACAGTAATTCGATAGATTCTTCTATTGCTGGAAATGGACTCAATTTTCAATCTTAGGCGCAGGACTGTATCATGGAAAAGTGATCGAGAGGAATGAGAGGTACGTGCTTAACCGAAGGAGTTACCGACAGAAAACCACCCTCCATCATTCTCATTGGTATAGATTTGGAATTAGGAAAAACCGCGACGTGAAAGAATTCCTGGGAAAATCTTCCAGGAAAAGTGTGCACAAAAAAATGTGGGACTAAGTAGTAAGGCAGGAATACGCCAGATAATTCTGCTGAGATGAAGAGATGAATTTGGGTCAACTCGATCTTACTACTGTACAGCAAATGTCTTTTAAAAAATTCAAGAATGGATTTAGCAACAGAGGACAAAATGGAGAGAAAAAGCACCTGAACAGGTTCGAACGCTGTCAATATCTTCGCAAAAAGGTGAATTACGGTACGGCTTCTTATATATACATGATACTTCATATCAAGAAATCGTAAAATAATCAGGCTAGTCTTTTGAAATTCTCCGTTATTCTTGATTCTCTGCCTAAGTAAAGGCGCTTAGCGAATTCTTCAACAAAATGCCACATCTACACTGCGTAGGAGGAACACGATACCATTTTACGCACATTCTAATGAATAATACATTAAAAATTATTCCCATCGGAGTTTTGATGCCCGCTGTATTAAAAAACACTTCCAGAGGTTTGAAATGTCAATTCAGTTTTTTTTTTCGAAAATTGCATGAAAAGTACACTAATATCTGTAAATTAAAAAAAAACAATGTTTAGTTCTTTAAAAAAAGAGGTAGTGTACAGCACTATACTGTATAAGTTTATGCGATAGTGTAGTTCATCTGGGAGTTTTACGGTCTACTGAACTTTTAACGCTTTTTTTTAAATTATCGATTCCTGCGTGTTCCTTATGCTGCTTCCAGTAGGTTTTAAATTTTTAATTTTTTTCCATTACAGACTCCGAGCATCTGGGTAGGGAACGGGCTTAGAACAGCTGCCAAGAATTACGAAAACCTTTTATAAGGACCAGTAAGAATGCATTTTCTTGAGACGAGAATCGTCGGATTCAATTGAATTCTAAACTTTCCAATGTGTAACCAAAATGAAAGAATCAAGCAGTCTATTCGTTTTAAGCGATATTTCCAAGGTTGACGGATTAAAAAAAGATTTCATGGAAATCAATGCGAGCCGAAAGTGCTGTGCCTTTCGCGCCGATTCCACCTCAGGCGCAAGTCACGTCGACGCAGCAGGAACGCGAACTGAATTCACGAAAAAGGACTCAACCTGGAAACCAATTCCAGGTCACCAGGCTCATCCCGGGCCGTGACACAATTTTGGACGAAGGAAATGCTGACAAAATGATTTTTTACGAGAAATATCCTCTTTTCGGACATCAAATTCCGTTCGCGCTCATCTAGATACGCTCTTTCAGAAGAAAAAAAAAATCATGCGATCGTCGAAATAGAACAAAAAGTATGCTCCCCCCAAGGAAAATCGCAATTATTCAGTCTCAAACTCTCAAGCGTCGCACTTTTGGCTGTAGCATTTAGAAAATAATGTAAGCTCAAAGAGTAGTGAACCTCACCCTCGTTACTCTGAGGCATTTCATGGATAATCACAATTGATGGTTCAGTGCGATGTACCCAACTATTTCCACTCTCGAAATAAATCATTGACATGGAATAGAGACTTCGGTTTGGGGTTGGTGAAAAAAACTATTTTCATGAATAATTATACAAGAATAGGGAGCTGATTAATACGGTATTTGAATCAGTGAAAGTAGTGGGAGACGAACGGTTCGAGAATCTTCGGAGAAATCAGTGCGATACGAAAGGAATCACGTCGTAACCGAAGCTATTTTCCGTGTCCAATTTCGTGGCATAATAAAATACGCGTTACTTCCAGGAAACCGACGTAATTAACACTTGGACTTTCGTTCGAGACACCACCAAGGGATTGCTTTTGTGTTCAAGAATGCGTGGAACATACCACCGAAGAAAGTTCACCTGCATGGCAGATTCGTCAATCGCCTATAAGCCTTTTTGGACTCTTGACAATAACCCCCTGGGACAGGAATGGCTTTTTTTCTCGGAACACTGCGTAAGGTTATACCAGCAGAAAAGATGACCTTCCCATTTTTAGTGTGTCACGACCTCCAGATCAGGATGTCACCTTTCATCAGGCGAAATGACGACGTCTTTCTCATCAAGCAAATCTCCCCAAAGGTTTCTGATGTAGTATTTTTCTACTTGCAATATTCACAAAATGTTATCGGACCAAGAGATGTGATTCACTTGGGACTTCAAATTAATAACTGCTTTACCTTGCTTGCTATACACTTGCCACACTTGCTATACACATTCCAAAATTCGGAATATTCGAAATCGGTATGTTAAATTAGAGGCCAGGGCCGGAATTCATTCATTCATATTAAAACCCCACATCCACTTTTGTCGCATTATGATTCGTCATGCTGTTTAAAAATATTGGTGGAATGTTATACTGTACTCTACACTACAGCATTGCACATACGGTACAAAGATTAACTATTTCTACGCAGGGAACAAGCTTAATGATTACAAGGGGAATACGAAAACCATTCGACTAAAGAGGAATTTAGTACAGTTTTTGGAGGATGAACTCAAAATTGTTGCCTAATCTCTTCGACGGTAACTAACGTCAACAGAAAAGAAAACAAGGAATCTTCACATGAATTTCAAGACGGCAAGAAACTTTAGCGACCCGAGACCTTCCGCGTGTCAAGAAAATAAATTGTTGCTCACCTGTGCGCAGTACGAGGAGTCCGAAAACCAGTCGGAAAATCATCCTGAGAAACGATTATTTTCCCTGCCGATTGCAGAAGAACCCGAAACGTCACTTAGTTTGAAAGCAAGGACAATTTCTTACAAACTGCGAAATACTACACTCATTTTTTCCAAGCTCAGAATTCCAAACAGGGCGCGCGATGCGTCACGGATGCTCTATCCGTCTGCGAGTACAAAGTGGAACAAAGAACCGTTTGTGAGTCACATATACACACGCAGCATCTGAAGTGGGCCCAATAAACGCGAACACCGTCAGAATGAAGAGCAGTAAAATTTGCTAGCTTCCTCGAAACGGAGTTCGTTTGGAGGGACCTAGTCTCTCCGAACGATCATCAGCGTTTTCGGTTTGCTCAGGCAGTGCTACTTTTCAACTGAGCTTCCCGCCTTCACGATCCAGGTAAGCGTGTAATGGTAAAACACTACGCGCCGTCATCGTGCAACATGATGCTGACTTTCTGTGTTGGTGACGTATAAGCATAGCAGGACAGCACCCAAATTCTGCATATTCTTTCCATCCTTTTTTAGAATATTTCTACCCCGAAAAATTGAACAGGGTTAATTTTTTTTACAGGGGGCTTTTATCCAATCCAGATTACTCTCTTCCGTCTGATTTTTTCTACTAAGAATGCTCTAATACGCCAGTTGTAAAAAAACCTAAGTCCCTCAAAAAGACAACGACCTAGAAGTACAAAAAGCAACGGGCAATGAGGAAAGAATTTAATTCAGAGCTTCGTAAAAAATGTCCTCGTTTTACAGCCAACAGGTGTGAAAAAGCGGAGAACTCTGAATAAGTTCTCTAGTTTATATTTTTTCTGAACGAATTTTAGAAGGATTGTCTCCGGAAATTTAATTGTACGATTCCTAAAGAAATTACAGTATTTGATGATCGAGTAGGCAGTCCTTAGGCAGAATATAAATTTTACCATTTTGTCAAAGCCAACAAAATCGGTAGCACTTGGAAGAGATCCAAATCATTTAAATTAAAAGGATCCGGAATTTCTGAAATTGAAATATTTCAGCTCTCCAATAGGTAATTTATGAATGGTTGTAATAAGCTTTTTCTGAAGAAGTCCAGAATATCCCATGCTTCCAAGTGTTCAGAAGCAGGAATTTTCGTCGTACAGTTTATTTCCAGTTTTCCCAAGCAGCACAGGAGTTTCATCCTAAGATTTATACCGTAATACTGTCCTGTATCGGATTGTAAAGAACCAATGAAAGTAACAATTGCTAATGAAGTACTTCAGAACACATAATCGCTTGCGATTTAAACTAGAAAAACAAAGCGACCACATGCAAATGTTTCCAGAGTGACTTTCAAAGTTCATTCAATCTTTCAGTCTCGGTCAAGCTTCCCTGGAATAAGTAGGCTTATCACGTTTGCCTTTTCTCACATGTAGGCAATCGCTCAGTTTTTTGAAGAAAAAATCACTATACGACAGGAAATGTAATTTTTTCTCCAGGTCGACCGACTCTGAGTGGGGTCACATGTTTACAGCATCATAGAAGCCATGCCCATTGAAAATTCCTCAATCTTTAGCGCAATTCAGGATATAAAACGTGTTTCATATAAAAATGATTATTTTCACTTCGTTATACAGGACAGCAAATACACATGTCTCGACAAAGAGTTTCGAATTGTCGTAGTTGGAAGATTGACATTATTTTATTATTTCAAAGGGTAGCTTCGAATTGTGCAGTGCAAACACACAAGATTTAGATTAATACATTACTGTATTCAGAACTGCGGAGCAATCTTCATCAACTCTGTCGCGGGAAATTTCACGCAAACCACCACGACACGAGCATTTTCAATTGAATAAGGCTGAACCTTCGCAACAACATGATTTTAACATACAATATTCCATAAACCCTTGTGTTCGGCTGAATTTTCTCACTTCGAGAGCTGTGCCTGAGCACAATTATATTTGACAGCAAATGCCTTCAGTGACTTTACTTTTGAGGCGAGCTTCAAGTCGACTGAGCAGGAAGAATTTCATCTAAAATCAGCACGTTCACATCACTGAAAGCCAAGGAAGGATCTCCAAATTAATACTGTGGCTTCATTTATTTCTGAATCACGTGGAAGTTCTAACATTTGTGACGAGAAAGTGGATACTAACTATTCCGTAGTCTTCCTACGTTCTCTTCAAGGGAGGGTTCAGTGTTAAAACTTTTAGCGCTTCGCACAGAATGTCGTCATTGTCGTGACGCCGGGCTCGGTGTGCTGAGTTTTTCTCGGTCCTTAGGTCACTTCCGTTTTATTCTCAATATCCGTTGTCACTCGATAATCATTTCAATGAACTGCCTACTTCGTGCTTACTCAGCAGCAACTTCGGGATGCCTATCGGAGCTAGAAATACTTGTACTTCGCGAGCTATCCATCACTCTTTCGGCGGTGTTCGCCTCGCGAAGTGCAAGAAGCGAATGGCAGTCCTGCAGCTGCGCGGACGCTCTGAACCGGCGGCGGGCGACGCTTCGTTGATTCCGCGGCGGAATCGCGAACTCTTGCGCATGGTTTTCCCAGCAGTGGACCCTGGTCATGCTCTGGGGAAACCCTCGCCGACGACCCGATGCTTTAACTGAACAACGTAAAGCATTCGACTTTCGAAAGATCCATCATCCCACCTCATGAAATATAAAACCTGGAGTACCTTGCACTTTCAAGGTGGAATTACTGCGCTGAGGTGCATCGGTTTATCGACATATGAGTGGGAAGTCCTTTCGATTGGGTGACGGAAAGCTCACACGATGTTACGCCATATTGATTGGCTAACCATACCAGAACCCTTTTTAGTGTTAAAAAGTATCCTGCTGATTGTTTGATGTAGAAGCTTAATTATTTGTCTCAGTTGTTAGTGTTCTACTGAAAACTCATGGTAATCTGTGTAAGACGGTTTTTTATTATGTCCATGTCATCATGGGAAGTTAAGTTTGTATTAGGTAACGAACCTGATCCCAGTTTAAAGGTTTGCCAGTTTAAAATTTCTGTAACATTTTAAATCTAAGATCCGCACAAAAATACTAGAAAAGCAAGTGAAGCAGATCAAATTGCCGGAAAGAGGTCAAATTGTAAGTAAACCTCCTGGAAAATTTGACCATGGAATTGTGGGATGGAAAAATTGCAACATACCACCTGTAAAATACTTATATTTATTTATAGAATATAGGTGTTACTGCATAAACGCAAAGCATAACATGTCAAAAATCAGGGGAAATAGTTAAAAACAATACGTAGCTCAAAAAGATCACCATATTTTCGAGCATTTGTTCATTTTAAAAATATGTCGCAAAAGCTAGATTTCATATTGAAACGCCTTTTTTTTACAGAAAAATTTTCATGTTATCTATATTGTATTCTATATTATCTGAATCGCGGTGAACCATATTCGAGGCAAACATTGGCCACGTACAGCGTAAGTATATGCAGCAAAATGTCAAAAAATGTGAGACATCCATTCTCCAGGTCAGCATTTTAATGTGAAGAATTGGTATTCTCTGCATGTATTTTACTTATTCTGGTTCGAGCGATAAAGACGTTCCACAAACTGTACATCACTTCCATCCGGGCTTTGAAACTCGGTTATAGCTTCCATTAGACACATTCTGCCAAAAAATAATACAGGTACAGTAGTACCCTTCAATTCAAACATAATCCATTGCTTGGACTAGGGTCAAATTTCCAAACGGTCAAATTTTAAAGACATTGTAAAATTTAGGAAGATCAGCACAAAAATACTAGAAAAGCAAGTGAAGACGATCAAATTGCCGGAAAGAGGTCAAATTGTGAGTTAACCTCCTGGAAAATTTGACCATGGAATTGTGGGATGGAAAAATTGCAACATACCACCCGTAAAATACTTATATTTATTTATAGAATATAGGTGTTACTGCATAAACGCAAGGCATAACATGTCAAAAATCAGGGGAAATAAGTTAAAAACAATACGTAGCTCAAAAAGATCACCATATTTTCGAGCATTTGTTCATTTTAAAAATATGTCGCAAAAGCTAGATTTCATATTGAAACGCCTTTTTTTACAGAAAAATGTTCATGTTATCTATATTGTATTCTATATTATCTGAATCGCGGTGAACCATATTCGAGGCAAACATTGGCCACGTACAGCGTAAGTATATGCAGCAAAATGTCAAAAAATGTGAGACGTCCATTCTCTTCCAGTCGTAAAATTACACTTCTTAACCATAAGAGACGTACATAAAATGAATAAGACCAAGCTCGCTATTTCTGCAAGGTGTTTGACATGTAGTGAAGGTAGGCCCGAAACTTTGAGCCAATATCGACCCGCATGCGAGTACAGTATACGCATAGGCCATAGAATGCTTCAGCGAGCTCCTTTTCCTATTGCACCTGGTTCCGGGTGCTTCGTCAGAGACAAACAAGACGCGAATTTCTCCGAAGGAGAAGCATTATTTCATCACTTTCCCCAGTTCTGCATATCAGTCATGGGCACTGAAGCAGTAGCAATACTACTTCATAGTACGTGGCGGCTCAAAGACCACTTCACTGTGCGCTTCATTCCATGGTATTCCACGCGACCTCGTATGACAGAATCAGACAATGGATTATCTTTAAAGTTTTCAGCGTTGATCGTCACCTGAAGGATAATATCGCATATACAAAATTACCTCAGCTCAAATTATATAACGTATTTATACCATCCATAAATGTTCCCTCAAAATTAAGCATGAAAAAAAGGATCACGCACCATACTCAAGTATACTTTCTTTCTGCAATACTTTCAAGATACAGTATTTTGTGCACGTCCAGCTTCAGGAACATCGAGTCAAGTCTTAACAAATTAATTTCGCGAACTAGTATGAGTAAAAATTTGAATTCAGGCTCAAATCGAACTGTTTAATCTTTAATGCATCAGATGTGAGGGGAAAAAACTTAGCTCAATGGATTCAAGTTTCATTAGTCTAAATTTAAAATTTGAATTCAGCGTTTATTACCATAAATACATTGGTTTTTTTAAGAAACCCAAGTTGTGCGTATTATATGAAGACGCGTGATGATACAGTATCTCGAGCAAATACGGTAAGTCGGAAGGTTATGTACAGTATTTGAAAGTGTCATTGGGAACAGAATTTGACAGCATCAGTCGATTGTATTCCATGTTTCAAGTTACAGAATCAAATTATGTACTGTTTTATGCATAGGGTATCTCAACATATATGATTATCATACTGGACATAGTACGATGCATCCATAGACATCCTTTAAAAAAAACCAACAGGAGTTTCGAAGGATTATTAAACATGAATAGGTGTACAAATCAGAATTTTGAAAAATTGAAGAATGGAGATCCGCTGAATTTCTTAGTTGATCACAGAAATTGAAACAAGTCATGAAGCCCTTCAAGCTTTACAGGTTCAAAACATGAATTACAATTATAAGTGACGTTTTGAAGGTTCTTTATTTCTATCGAAGCTCCCAAAATCGGGGGTTCAGCCAAAAGTTCAATACAGCTTTCCAGGCATGATTCCAAATGATTTCTCTAAGATTCAGTTACATTTTGAGTTTGATAATTCATCGTTCCATGAGTTATGTTTTCCGAAAGCACTTCAGCGAAAAGACGATCGTGTGGAGGAGGAGATGGAAGAAGTGCTTCCGCATAAGCCACATCCGTTGATCCATTGGGATCGTTCAAGGAAACTTGTGAAACTCCCGGAGAGTCGCATTTTCGCAGACTTAGATCCTCATATTTTTGTTCCAGCGTGTCGAGGATTTTATTCATTGTGAAACGCAGGAGTCCCAGGTCCTGAGCGCAAGACATTCGTGTCATTCCATCGGGTGACGCTCGTGGTTCTGCGGGAATTTCCGGTGCTCCGTCTACGGCACCGCAACCGGGTTTGCGTTCCAGTTGTCTGACAAGATTCTGTTTGACCGCGATTTCCTTTCTTAGCGCCTGTATGGTGTCCAGTTCTTGCTTTCTCAGGAAATCCGCATTCACGCAGTGCTCGAGTCGTTGCGAGGCTGATTCCGGGGCTTGGTAAAACATGCTGGGCGCTGGGTCGAAGTTCATATGGTCTTGCTGATGGTGTTGTTGGGAGAACTCATGCTTAGCCTTGATATTTGCGACTTCCTTGTTTAGCTCATTGGCCATCTTGACCACCATTTCGTCTCGGCTGTGGGCCATTTTGGCGAGAGTCATTTGCTTGCAGCCGCGAATCAGGTCTTCGGCGTCATTCGACACCAGGCAGACTGCCTTATTGAAATTTGGCTGATTGATTCCTTCCAAGACATCACACATTATGTGCTTGTCCGACATCCCGCTGTGGAAATATGATCATCGAATATTATTCGAAGGAATCATCAGTACGCAATCGTATCAAGAGGAACTTTCTGAAAACCCCCCAGTAGGTTTACGAATTCCACCATTTGCAGTCAAAATTAGAGGTTCATTTTCAGTGCTCAGATAATGAGTTTTCACTTTAAGGAGGTTGCTTCAATTCTTCAAAAAATGATACAAGCTTCACAAAAATTGCATCATAGGCATTTGCAATTTATTACATCTTACCATGTATTACCCTATATTAATTCAAGAGCTCTCGTCATTAAATGAATGCAAAACATAAATACCGCTTATGTTTAAAAAAATATATATATCGCATTAAAAGCAATACTGTTCCGTCAAATTACTTGTACCACTATATAAATAATGAGTTTGCGCTTCCTCAAACAACTAGTACAAAAAGATTCTATCGCCGAACGCCATATATTTTTTAATTTAATGATTTTTGTCAGGTCTTGGTTTCAGTATCTTCCATTCAGGATGAAAGCATAGTAACACAGGTTTCTAAAATAAATGGGAAAAATAAAAACTGCCGCACCACGTTATTTTGTAGAGCGGTGTTTTCACTGACCTCACAGATCTGGCTTCCTTTTCAAATAAGTTTGGTCACTTATTGGAAATTTTAAATTCCTTCCGATATGAGAACTAATGCAATTTGAGAATTTTGAAAAAACCACACCGCTGAGGATCGTCGTCTTTTGTTTTGTTTTTATCCCGCGGATGATTTATAAAATCGTAGATGACTTTTGAAATTGTATCTCCTCCTTTAAGAGAGAGGCCATCACCTTCGGGAGAACTCCAAATATATTCCAGCATCCATTCAAATTCAAACTAAAAATATTACATTTCTAGCGCTTGATCTAAAAGAAGAGGATTTGTAGACGTTCACAAAATGTTGGGAATTTGAATAAATTTGATGGGGTTAGCATCAATTCTTCAAATAAGAAGTTAATTTAGGTATGAATTCGTGGTTACTTAAAGTTGCCTAGCTTATGCTGTCACTAAAAATTCATGAATGACCCGCTTTGTGTTTTGGCAAGTCATTGTCAATATTTCAAAATTCATCAGACGAAAAATTATGGCAATAGGACCTTGTTGACAAATATAGCCTTAAGTTTTTCACGCCGCAGATTTCAGCTGGGAATCTCTACAGAAATATTTCACACTTCAGAACTGAAGAAATTCATCCAATTAATGTTGTTTTCATCTGCGAAGCTGAAGTTTTGATCATGTGACCCTCCCGAAGAATTTAAAATTATTTATTTACTGTCGTAATAGCTAGCGTTCTTTTTGTATATGCGCAATTTTGCATCAAGCGGCTTCCATTTCCTATGAAGTAGCACGAGATCATGAAAGCTAGCTTCTTCCCTGACTTAAAATTACAGTGTGCAGTAGTAGGACTACATTTGAGATTCATACCTCACACCGGGCAATCCGGAAGTCCTTGCCCTGTCAAAGATTTCGCACAAATCCTCAAGAACAGTCCATCCTCTCATCAACGTCGAATAAATTGTAGAAATTCCTGGCTCGCGTTCCAAGAGCGGGAGAACCGCGGACTGAGAGGTCGGATCAGATTGTGTTGTAGTGGTGCCGACGAACTCCTCTTGTCCAAGTACTCCAGACATGGGACTGGAAAAGAGGTACTTTTTCTTGCACGCGTCAAGGCAGTCGGTGTTTCCTCCGGTGAACGTAACTCGCCCATTGGATGGATCTACAGAGACACAGAGCTTCACACAAGCCTCGAGTCTGTCTCTGGGTGGGAATACTTCGGCCGTTTGCTGATTTCCTGCAAAGAGTCAAACACGGGATTGGTTTATAGTTTGAATTCTTTTGGGGGAAAAATAATCTGACAGGATTTTATTTTTATTTTCGCCGCATCATTAAATCAATGTCAAGTCAACGAAAATACTGTACCGATTTTCTCCCACACGTACATCATTCATCCCTGCATGGGAGCAAAGCGTACATCCAGAAGCAGTGAACTCTCATTTCAATGTGTGTCAGAACTCAGGACAGAGATTCAGGTGAGGTAAACATATATAGCAGCATATCACTGTCATGAAAATGACAAAAAATAATAGCGAGCCCTTGATGAATTTCATCCTCTGGCACTCCTGGCCAGAGAAATTAGATCACGGCTCTTTTTCCCTTTTTATTGGTGCACACACCTCACGGAGTAGACACGCTTAGACATTAAAACTGATTTAGAGAAATTACACTATCTAAGTTGAACTTTGACGTCATAATCACAGTGGTATACGTTTTAAGCAGTCACATTCAGAAGGAGATATTAGAGGATATGCTGGGGCCAACGTAAGGACCTTTATCTCCAACTCGGTGAAAAATCCATCACGCATTTTTCCACGAGGTCCGAGCAAAAATTAATTGCAGTACGTAATCCTGTGCGTCACGTACTTCGTATGGAATTACTTCGAGAATTCTTGATTTTTTTCGGCAAGCAAGATCAAAAGGAAAAAGCCGAAGCAAAACCTGGAATGTTATACTATGATCTGCGCAAAATTATTCTGCGAAATTTCATGCAGATTCGCTGACACTATGCATTCCAGCTTCTTGTTGAAGCACTGGATCACTGCATTATTTTCTCAAATCGAATAATCTAAATACAGAAGTTTAATATATATGATTCTGTACTGCAGTACTTTTATTAGTGTTTTAAATAAGGAAATGAACAAATGGGCTCACCTTGACATTCTACTCCGCGCACGAAACTCTGAGGCAACACGAAGGTAAGCATGATAATCCCAAACGACATTTTATTTCGAGGAAAGCAAATTGATTCTATTGCCTCAAATCTTCCAGAACGGCCGAAATGGTTATCGTCCTGGATTTTGAGAAATGCCTGCTCAAATACGTAATCTCAAAATCATTTGATGAATGTTCTCAAGTCGAATGAATAACATCTGAACGCGAATATAGAAAAATACACATATTGACATAAGAAAGCACGGCTTTTCAGCTCGGATGGCTTCTTGATAATAAAAAGCATCGCTGCTGTAAGAAAAATTCTCTTGGCGATGAATTTTCTCAGAGGAACGCAAAGTTTCAAACTTTCCTAGATGCGAAAAGACATCCTAAAAGTATGTAACGGGAATTATGTCGAACGAGACAAACTGAAAAATTAATTCCATATTCCTTTTATACTGTTTTCTTTACACTTGCAAACCATCAAAAATTCTTCTAAGACTTTATTCAAGCATTCATACTGCAAATCAGTTGAATGCTTTGCTCACAATTATCACAAAATAACTGCATCAACACCCAGAAACATGTAAAGTAATCGACAACACAATTTAGGCCGACAAAAAAGTGAGTATCCTAGGAAAATTCTGCTGGCAGCCAAATTTTTTAACTGTGTTATCTTTTTGTTTGAGGTACACTCGCTTTGATCCGGTTGCACTTTCCAAACAACCGCAACAAATTGTCGGAATTTCGACTCGATTATGCGTGAACTCGACTCCACGAAATCCGCTATCCCAGGTGCCACTGTACGCGCAAGATGACTTGAGAAGCGATTTTTTGGGATCACCATACCATGCCAACGATTCAAATCGTCGGTGTGGCGAGGACTGGTACCAAAGGGTTCCATTCCATTTTCCATGTTCGGCAGTTGCTGTTGTGCTAACACGGCTAATTCCTCCGGATTGTTTACTCGCGTGCCACTGTCTGGGCGATTGGCGCCAAGTTTATGCCATTTTTAACATTGTGAGGCGTGAGAGGATTGACTTCACGCTGCCAGTTTGGCGGAGTTTCTTTATCGTGCATCCTATTGGCAAGCATGTTTTCCGTTGGCAAACGATTAACATTCGTCCGAATTTTTCTTCGCCAACTTTAATACGATCGTCGAGCAGAGTGTTTGAATTTATATAGCCGAAAGCGTAAATATATGGATTAGTTCGAGAGTACTCAAATTAAAATGCTCAGCGGTTTTTGCTTCGCCTGATTTAAATGAACTTGGTGAGATGAACATTCCGAAGTTCTGGGGGATTTGGTTCAACTTTTGACAAAATACGTACTGCTTTTCCAAAAGTTGCCATCAATTATTGTTCTTAGAAAATTCAAGAGTATGCTTAAAATAATAAAATGAGAGTTGCATATCAGGAAGGCATATAAATCATACCCGAAATATATTTTGGTCTTTGCATGCATAGCTGGAATGAAAGGTATAGTTCATGCGTAAAAATCTAGCCGAATCATTTGATAAAGACTCCGAAAAGTCATAATTGTGCATTCAAGGAAGGCTAAATACGTTTTGAAAATTTACATGCGTATAAGCTAGAACAAAAATCTCCCATATGCTTTTCATTTAGCACTCGACAGCATGATGAGATGTAACTGATAACTTTCGATTACTGTACTTGGAATAAGTAACTGAAACTGCGAACTCAATCACCTGCAACATAGACCGTGGAAGGTAACACTTTCGTGGGTTTTGAATAATGTGTACAGTACAGTACTAAAGAATCGGTCTGCTACTCCGCTAATCGTTGTTTTTCCATGACGATTTCCGGGTTCGGTCTGCTCATTTGGACGATATTTTTAGCTTCGTAAGCAGGTCCTCTTCCCTGAAATCACCATCAATACAAATTAGTTGGATCAATAGGTGTAATTTATTCCAACCAATGTGACCACAATCTCACTACGCTTAATTACCGCGAATAAATCCAACCACAGTGTTAATGGTTAAACGGTAAGCGTGCATCTTCTATAACTAGTGTAAGTGTTTAAAAAACTCCTGACTAAAACTGGAATCTCACTTGAAAATTATTCTGACAGGCTTAATGTGAAGGATTAAATTAGTTATTGACAGCCAAAATCGGTACGTAAAAAATCAAGTTATGTTCAACGCTTTAGGTTCAACGAATTTCGTTTTTCCGAAGCAAATGTCAACTTTGCTTTCGTTTCTTTAACCATACCCGTGCTTCAGGAAAAATGCAGGCGTTTGCCAGTGGGAAAACATACTTTACAATTTTTTCAGGGCCCAAGCACTGTAAGTCCGTTTATTATATTACACTTCGATATCGTTCGAAGTCATCTTGGGCACCCAAATTATGCATTCCAGTGGAGTGAAAGTGGACGGACGCCAGGGCAAAAAAAAATCTTGACAGTACTTGAATTTAATTACTATTGCAGTATTATTTGAAGGTTAATAGGATTGGTGATCCGCAGAATCTTCACAACGCGTTTTCATTTTTATCTCGAGACAAAGAAACATACATGTACTGTACTGTCTGTACTGTACTGAGGTGCCTCTGTGATGAATTCTAATGAATGGTTGGCTGCACTGGTAGTCTTGCGACATCAGAACGTCGAAAACATTAACGCACAGGTTTCTGATTCCATTCAGGTGCATTTTCTACGTTGCCCCTGATTACGTATTATTAGAGGAACAAGGTATAAGACTTCGTCTTATCAAATATTGCTATCCTCATCATATCATGATTTCAAAGACCATGTATGATCTTGGTTGCTTCATGCTTGTATATGTCATACAAACACCATCGAAACTAACAAATGGCACGTCTTTTTAAAAAAAAACCGCCTGCAATTGAACATAGGAAATTTTATTGAAAATCTGTTTTTCTCTTCCACTGCTGAAAATGGGAAGCTGAATTTTGCGATGATATTTATTTTGTAGCGTAGAAGGAAGTGATGAGAATGCTATAATCTGTCAGTATTTTTCTTGAATCTGCTCTCTGAATTATTTACAGTTGTAAATTAAATTCTGGTGATCTTTTTACTGCAGGACATACCCAGAAGAGTGTAATGCACTTACCTGTTAAAATTGCCCAAGTCTGGTCCAGTAAAATTGCTTTACAACGAAGCCCATAGGATCAGCAAAAAATTTCGTTGTAACGAAAAATCCGGTACAGTATAAAGTAACCTTTTGACATGGTGGCTATATAGTGGTCAGGGACCTAAAAAACGACTTTGTCCTAAGCGATAATTTGTTAAAATGAGATTCGTTGTAATGAGTTTCTTTCGTATTCCAACCTTTGAAATTGATTCAAATGCAGTATTTCAACCTTTATTAATGCAATTGAAAATGTTCCCGAAAATCCATTTGATTCAGCATCAGCAGCACTGGGGTTACTCCCAACCTTGGTCCCTCTTCGTCAGATTTCCGCCATCATACTCAATTTTCCACGAGACTCCAGCAAGACGCTTTCTGTGGGACAGTATCAACAGTAGATAATGTACGAAAAAAAGAAGAGCTCTCAGTTGAGTCGCAGTTGTGGAATATTTTAATAAGAATCTAGATCAGAACGAAGGAAGCCGTCAAGAGAAGCAACGAGCCGCGGAGATGACGCGAGCCGTCGCCCGAAGAACCAGCGCAGCCGCGGTCACACTTGAGTTACGCGAACCAACAGTCCGACGAGCATATATAGCATTATTTGCTGCCGCGCATTTCATTCCGAGAAGTAAGAGCAAAAATCCCTCAAGGCTACTCCGAAAGTTTTTGTAAGCAACAAATTCATCTCTTGAAATCGCTGCTTAGAAGCTTAGGGTGGCCTTTAGGCTGCATAAAAATACCGTGGGCGTAATTTAGTCCAACAAATGTAACGACAATCTGGCCACGTTCAATTATCTTGAAGCACTGAAAACGATATTCACGTGGCCTTTAAATAAAGCAAAGCATACTGCCCTACGGGACCTCGTCCATCAAGTAATTATTAGCCCAACAAACCGGCAGATATCTGAAGAAGAAAAAAACGACTCGCAGGATGAAGTATTACTGTACACAGTGTACAGTACTGTATATGGTTCACCTTACAAATTGTATTCAAAACATAAATCATTCCCAAATATACATTATACTACTGATCCCTTACTTCCTTGCGTTTTGTCGTTTTAACAAAAGTAATTTACTTTATTTGACCGATTTTAAGGGGCTGACCAAAGAAATGAAAGCCTTTTTAATTAAATTTTATGAGAATTATTTTAGACATGCGGAGTGATTTAAAATATTTTGAATTAAAGTCAATGGAAGGTGTTATTTGACATGAAAATATTTTGACACCTGGACACAGCAGTCTGAGAAGTTACCTGGGTATCTTGGGTCCCCCTGTACAGTATAATCTTCACTGGAGAACTAGACTAAGCATTCAAACTGTAATAAATACGCAGAAACAAGGCAGGATATCCGCTTTGATTCCTAGTCGGGATGCGTGGCTTTCGGTTTCATATTTGATATTTCATTTTTGGTATGTTATACCGTCGTTACTGAACGGAAAATTTTAAATTATTTGGGA
This sequence comes from Notodromas monacha, assembly GCA_905338405.1. Taxonomy (NCBI): domain Eukaryota; kingdom Metazoa; phylum Arthropoda; class Ostracoda; order Podocopida; family Cyprididae; genus Notodromas; species Notodromas monacha. The sequence continues at coordinate 196,269 of CAJPEX010000047.1, read as the reverse complement.
ACAAATTTAGGAGCGCAAAATTCTTCCGTATGTTCTTAATCTAAAGAATCTAAACGAATGGAGCTCAAAGAGAAAGCTTTTGTTATTTTATTCGTACTCGATAAACACATATGATGATCGATGATCGAAAAAAAGTCACGAAATTTGAGATGCATGTTCCACCCAGAGAAAGGCACTCACGCGAAGTACTTTGCATTCCCTGAATGGCATCTGTTGATAAATAAACATCTCGCGATTGCGAATCGATCATTTTTGAGATGCGGAAGGAGCCAAAATTAGAATATGATATACATCCTAATTTTTTTTATCATTACGGGCGTTTGCTTAGTTAGTTTGCATTAATTTTCGCATAACAGTCCAGGCAACTCGTCGGTGCTATAGTTGCCTACCCCCCGGCTATCTGGACATCGTAATTTGGGTTAGCATACGCGTATATACCTCGAGCTGAGGAGTAAATCTTGATTCTGACTGATGATGTGTTTGCATTGGAGAAGTGCAGGGTCCAAAGAAGACAAACCCGTTTCTTACCAATGGACTTCGCAATCAGGATATGGGCACCCTGAAAATTTTCAACATTCCCTGGAATGTGTAGGATTTGGTATCTGTGAAAAATTTCCTGCAAATTTCTCCCTGCTATAATTCTCTCGGTCATATATCATATTTCAAAAGACTATACATCACTTCAGGTGGGCATTCCCCAGAAACCGTTTCAAAAATGCTTATTTTCCAAACAAAATGCAGATAAGACATTTCTTTAAGACTTCAGGCTAATGTTTTGGACCAACAGCCGTTGAAGCATTGTTTGGTCGAGTCTTTACACAACGAAATTCAAGGGATACCAGAAAAAAATATTTTCAGAAAGAAGTTTGTGCTGGACGAACCTTACATGAGAAGAGAACCCTATGGCCGCTATGGGACCAAAACAAAATTCGTTGTATACAGAGAAAATCGTTGTTAAAGTTGCACGGCTCTAAATTTCAGCAGTCTCAAAATTTGCGGTCCCGTCCTTCACACGCTTGTAGCTGAAAAATGGCAATTTCCGAAAGAAAAAAAAAAAAACCCCCAGGCAAGGGCACTGTTAGCCTGGGGAATGTTACTACTTACCTTACCAAATTCCCTTCACTGCAAATATTGAACCACTTCCCCCGTAAGGATCCCCCCAGCCTCAGATTTTTAGCAGGNTCCAACACTGCTTTACCATCCTTCACCTTGATGGTCATCTCTGGGACAAATGACGTCACCTCCGACAGCAAATCCAAGCCCGATCCAGCAACACAATGACGGACAACCGCTTCCGTCGTCACCATGGTCACTTGCGTCACTCGTGACACCGCATCCAGCAACGACGTTGTCGGAGGCGCCCCAGTGCTGCTGCTGAAAGGCAAACACCACGCCCAGGGCGCCACAACTTCCTCCAAACCATCCCGACGTCCGAAACACTGGACTTCATGCTGCAATCTAACCTGCTATAAGAAGAAAAAAGGAACAATGAATTCACCAAACTTCATTGTACCACATCTTCTTCTTACCTTCAACCGCCTGAGCCTAACGCAATCAAGGAACATCTCGCTACCAACAAAGGTTACCTTCCTGTCGAAGTCCAGCGCCAGAGCCACGTCATCAGTGCAGACATCATTGCATACCAACTCCATAGAGTCCGGTACACAACGAGATTTGACGACGTCCACAGACGCAGCCACAACCAGCAACAGAAAGATCACCTGCACGAGAACACGCAATCAATCAACTATGTCAAGACTGATTCGCGTATCACGTACCTTCAACAGCGAAACCATTCTTTTTTGCGGATACTTTTATTTTTATCGTCTTTACTTTCTTGACAAACAGCTACCTTTTATTTTTTGCGAAAAACAAAATTGCCGAACCAAGAACTTAATGAAAAAGATCTCCCTATGTTTAAAGAAACAAAACAAAAGCTTTGAAAAATTTTCTAACGCCGAAAAACTCCGCGAAACATGCTGTTGACGCAACCCTAAAAAGACACTCACACCAAACCTGGACATGTCGATCCGGTCGACCTCCGATTGGCACTGCCAGCCAACTTGTCGAAATCCACCTGCTTCCAAGGGTTCGCCTGCGCCTCATGGCCTTGATGCCCCTTCCTCAGAAGCACGGCAATAAATCCTCGACACTTGTGCACTTGCGCAACAGGAAATGAGCACGGCTCTTTTGTTTTGCTAAACGACTCAGCTGTCGAACTTTTCCTGGAACGCTCTTATTTATCGCACTTTGAGAAAAAGGCATGGCAACCTTTTTCTTTATAGCCCAGGGTGAGTTGTTATCCTGCAAAATACTCGACAATATGTTTCAAGTTTCTTCTCTCTTAATTTCTTCTCCAAGCTAGGTGAACATGGGAAGAAAACTTTCCCATGAATATCTTTTTCTACCTGTTCTGGTTCAACGACTTTCGTGCTTGCCTGACTCAGATACGCATGACCCATTTTATCTTCAGGCCCTCATTTAATGTTCCTTTTCCTGCTGACAGTTATTTACTGTAATTGATGCTCCACCAAATTCCGGCTTCTACTATTTCGAATAATAATTCCTGTGCTAGTTCCTGAGATACACATCCTGGTTCCGAAACCTGGATATGCATCACTGAATCCAAGAAATATGTCATGAACCCAATAGTCTAGAAGCTATATAAACCTGAGTCATTTCCCGAAATCCCCAGAAGAATCCCACTAGAGAATCGAACCTGACTCTCGCAATTATTCTCAGGAAGACTTGCAATACTTTAGCAAGACTTCTTTATATTGTCTTGACTCTACTTGCGTGACTGTTGTATTGAAAATACGAGTGTGATTCTGTGTACCAAAGTAATAGAAATATATTGTGCAGTCATATTTTGAAACATTGTATTTATTTATTGACGCAACCAAAGAGAATATTTTTATCAAGCAAGTTAAGATAACAGTCTACACTCTGGGAAGTTTTTGAGAGTGTATTCCATAGCGGGTGGTTAATTCTTGGCACATTTCCCACTATGGTATTTCCGACCAGTGGCAGTATTTTGTTGTAATCCGCCAGTATGTCTTTTTTGTTGCATGAGGCCATCGCGTTTTTATATATCTTTTCCACAACTTGTTTAGCGATTGCTCCCAGAGTACAAATAGGTTCTTGATCTTGTAACGCTGGTAAAAAATGGGCCAATGCGTCGTCACCTTCCTGTGCACCGACAGCAACATTTTCCTCATCTTGAGGTAAATTGCGCAACAGCGCTCAATTGTCACCTTCCTGTGCACCGACAGCAACATTTTCCTCATCTTGAGGTAAATTGCACAACAGCGCTCGATCCATAAGCTTCTCCAATGGTTCGCTTAGGATGGGATCCTCTATCGTATCTATATTCAATAGGGATTCGTATTAAAGTTTTTGTATCAAGTTTTATATTTTTCAAACTTGCCTTGTTCATTGGTCGTATCATTTGAATTTTTGTCATCACTGACGTGATGTATTTCTGTAAATGTTTCACTCATTTTTATCTTTTGTTTTCCTGCGTAATATACAATAAAATCAATTTTTTGATATTATTCTTTCACGAAAGGTTGGCTTGAAGAACACTGGTACACATTTGTACTTTTCAGTTATCTGTTCTTGCCACCCTCCGCGAGAGTTGTCGCTCCCGCGAGGTTCAAGTGGGTTCTGAGGCTGGGGGGATCCTTACAGGGGAAGTGGTTCAATATTTGCAGTGAAGGGAATTTGGTTAGGGTGTAGTAACAATTGCTTGTCTATGGCAAATGGGAAAAACATATTGAAATCTTAATCATTCCTGAACGATTGCCGTTTAGGACTACAAATTCAAAAGCTCAAAAATTTCAGAGGAAACGAGTAAAAATTTGCCAAATTTGTCCACAGAAGAACTATAGAGATCCATCAACTTTGGCTACTTCTGGAGACAGGTTTCTGATGCAATTTACTGGATAAAAGCATGATGAAAAAAAAAAAATTCGACACCCCTGGATTCTTCTCAGAGACACACGCATGGTTCATACTTTGTGCTTTGCACTTATAAGCAATGAGACTTGGCTTTAACTCGTAAGTATTTTGACAATTAAACGTTTTTTAGGGCTGTATTGTATTTGTAAGAGTGGGAACGAAGAGTTCGAAGTTGGGTCTTGCGGGGATCAATTAACACGCATCATTTTTGCCCACATAAATTGGAAACTCATTTGATACTCTGACCAAAAAAAGCGTGGACGGACTAGTCCCTGCAAGAATTACCGTACATGAAGAAAATGCCTTGGTTCAATAAGTTCTAATCCTAATCAAAGGGCACAGCTTTACTTGAAACATTATTTTACAACTTGAAGGAAAAAATCCGTAAGCGGATTCGCGTGTTCTGCTGCATTGAAGAAATGAATGAATGGGGTTTTTTGGAATTAAGTTTTTATAATCAACCCTTCAGAACACGGAAAGCACCGTGTATTCCGGCGCGTTCGTCGAAAGAAGTGCGTAGTTAAGATCCTTTCATAATTCTGGCCGGAAATTACAGGACAGGCCGAGATGCAACCGGTCATTGCAACTCCGCGTTTTGCCTTCAGCCCTTTTCATCGAAGGCATTGCTTCGCCATGGTTATGCCACATGCAGAGAGTTGCTCCGCTTTTGTTCTCAGTCAACAACGAAACCGTTCCTGATGAAGACCAGGTGCACCGGAAAACTCCATCTCTCGTGGAAAGGCTCCCATTCATCTCGTAGACGGATTCATTTGGAGAATTGTTCTATTCGTGACTTGCCGACACAAAAGCAAGTTCAACAATTTAAAAAAATGGATCCAACGGCGTCAATGATTTGCGACTGCTTTAATTCATAACTTTGAAAAGATCACTAGCTTCATGGTGTGCAGGTCACGCTTCGCGACCGTTGCTGGCAAATAATTGTGAAAAAGTAGCATGCGACAGGTTTTCAAACAGCCTGCTGGAATATTAATAAGAACCACGTTTTTGTCCACGTCAAATCGTAAAATTGATGATTCTTCGCCGAAGAAACATCAAAATTTCCTCATTCAGCTCAGCTGTTGGGAATTATTCATAAAACATAAATCCTCCAAAATGAAACTGTTGATGTCAGGACAATTGAAAGAAGCCTTTTTTGAAACATCGGTGGAATTTTTCGTAGCAAATTTGTTTCGTGTTAATCTTCCATTTTAATAAAGATTGACTGGTTTACGTCAAAGTAAAAAAGCAATATGCCAGACCTGTCAAGTAAGCAACAACAGTCTTCGATTATTCCTTCTCGTTCTTTCAAGAGGCTCGGATTTCCTTCGAAGCGATGTTCAGAAATCTCTCAGCTTCCTTAGCAATCCAGTGACAGTTTCGAAACTACCAAATATTAGTTGATCAACACTAAAGTATGAGAGACTTTTTCGATACTGCGAATGTTGTCATACTTGCCCATATAGTCGGTCACATTTTTCAAATGTCAGCGCTTCATAAAGAGCACACAAAAACTCGACGTGGAAGTACGTGTTTTTAGTCAAGGTTAGTTTCAGCAGTTAATTGATTAATATTCTACACTCACAAGAAAAATTCCGTTGAGGCATCGCAGGGTTTTTCAAAACTGGAATTTCAATCATGATTATTGAAATATCTTGGAAAGTAACTTGAAATAATTTTCTACGGATGCCTTGTTCTCCGCTTTCGCATGTTAATCCAGTAGAAGTTTAAAATCCCATGCAAATTTAGTTATAATCCACGTATTGAATGAGTCATTATGCTGATTTTATTATTTTTGCAGTGTACCTCACTTGTATTAAGAAATCAACCTGACATTGATATGCAGTACTGTACAGTACCTACTTGTTCATTTTAAGACAGAAAATCTCCCGAAGTTCGCACTGAAAAACTGTTACACAAAAAGCACGACAGGAATGTTTATTTTGAAACGCAGGCTCGCGAGCTCAAAAATTATCCGCTTATGAATTCCTGACGCATCTGCAACTCATGGTTGTTTCATGAATCTTCAAGAGGCTTGGGCTGCAAGGCAGACTAGGTCGTTGACTGATTTCATACCCAGTGAGGTGGTCGGAAGCACGTTCTGTCGCATCAGAATGAACGGTGAAGAAAATAATTCCTTTCAGACACAGTCATGGTCTACGCCGACGAGTACATGCACAAACGTGAAGCCTGACTCATCAGAATTTTACAACACATCCGCAAACTACGGCATGGAACTTGTATTGAGCTCGTGAGCAACTGGTGTGGAGTGGAAAGAATTTTTCGGCGCGTAATCCCGTGCTATACGGTACTACGAACCAGAGCTTTGCAACTGGTGGCATGCGCACCACTGGTGGTATAAGCAGAATTTTCCCGAAAAAGTGCATGAGAGTGGCACATGGAGTTCCGTATTCAAGACACGACTGCAATATCTGAAGGAATGGATTGAACGCATTTTCAATTTAATAGATGATGCTTTGGAGGTTAAAAAAGACGCAATAATAGAATAATATTTATCTCTCAATGCGCGTGGCTTCATATTGATTTGATAACATAAAGCCATGTAAGGATTTACACCGGCGTTACTTGGTTGATTGGTGCTGTTAGAGATTAGAAGTTCCTTAACAAAGAAAGTGATTAGAATTGAAAGTAAAAGACAACATTCAGCCTGGGACTGGCCAGGAGCACCTTTGTAGAGGCTCCAAGAAATTGAGATTTATTAATGTGCCAACACAGAATTTAGCAAGTCAATGAATTTTGAAGACCATAATCACATGCACCTGCTGTGATTACTTAATTACACAAAGTTTTTCAGGAATTATCAATGCAAGGTTTTTAGCTGTATTCAGTTTTAGAATTGGCAGGAGAATGAATTTGGTGTTTCTTGCTTTATTTGGGGGGGGGGGGAGGAGGAAAGTTGTTCTCCTTGAAGTCAAGGATGATGCTGTGCATTGTCATATAATTCCTTCCGGGCTAGTTCCTTGGTTCTCAGGCTCTAAGCAACAAAGGATCAGTTTTGGGGATGCAGGAGGATTTTTATGTTGCATTAAATCACCACCGCACGCCGCAGTCCCCAAAAATCCCCCTTGTTCCTTCAGGAGCATCCAATTGTAGAATGTGAGCACTTTTCTACTGTTTCCTCAAAGTTTTACAATCATGTAGAGAAAGGTTGAAGCGCTGCTTCTCAAGTTCAATTTTTGCGTACTGTAAAATACAGCACGTGCCAAAACGGTGCCTCCAAAACGAGCTTCGCAGAAGATTTCACAAAATTTGAAGGAGAATCAGTGCGAGCTTTGAACAGAAACAAAAACATTGAGTTCAGTACTACAGTACTGGGGAATCGCATATCATTATTCATTTCAGCTATTTTATAAAGAATGGAAGTCCCTGCTCATAAATTTTTCTATGGAATTACCTAACCTATAACCAGACTGTATCATTTTCGTACCCTGAGAAACTGCTTTCCACGAGTTTTTTTTACCTCTTGATACCATTGAAACTCTCTCATCTTATTTGGTTTGTCTCATATAAAGCTTCATTAAGCACAATCTGAAAGATTTTTTTTCTATTTTCCCGTATTTTTATCCAAGTTCATCGCGTCTTTTATTTTTTTACCAGTTGAATTTTTTTTTTCCATTCCGCGAAAGCGTGAGTCAGAAGAACTTTTTGCCTCTCTGATGGGCGCACAATAATGCCATACATTTTCGGGAATTACAATACTCGCACATAACAAACGCAGGAGATGAGTTGGATAAAAGATCGAAATAAATGCTGCCAGAAGTATCGTCGTCAATGGCACACGACTTCATTGTCACGGTTGTCGGCCTGGAATTTCTCCCCCCAACGAAAGCGAGATTTCGTCTTTGCCCAGGATTCATGTCAAGTATCGGCAGCACCGCCGAGATGCCCTCAAGTGATCGATAGCCCAGCAGCATGACCCACTTGCTGTCCCTGTGCTCCTGGACACCGACCCGAATCGCATCCATCATTTCACGGTTTGGGAAACCCGTCGATGTTGTTTTCTTTTTCGGGCGAGCTGGCAAACGAAAGATGAGTGTTTGCGCTCTTCGCCACGGGGCAAGAATCGCCAGCACCCCTTCACATGAGTAAAGAATCGATCATGTTCTCATTTCCCGGCGTCTAATTCATCTCTCCAAAACGCAGAATTCCGTAAATGACTCAAGCGGAAAAGTTCGCCAGCAGAGCTAGTCAACTCAAGGAATAAAAATTCAATTCCCTTAAATAACTCTCTCCAAATATTTTTTTCAAATTATTCTTATTCTCCATTGAGCAAGAAGTTCTTCAAAAATGTCCGAAACTCATCCAAATGAGTTGCATCACGAACATTTTTGGAGAACTTGGCCATAAAAATTGTGCTAGGTTTGGAGAACTTGTAAGCCAAAGCACATTTTTTTCTCTGGTTAGCTACTGTACTTTAAATCGCTGTTGTTTTGCTGAAAATATTCCAAAAACAAAAAATAATGCCTACGATTCTCACGCACGTACCACGTTTAATGTTACTCCTACCAAAAATGAATTCCCTGGTCAATATTAAGGTACCATGCAGTATGTATTCTTAATAATCGGCAATGCGAATTCATTTTTAAACGTAACATACCTTGTACATAGTATGTACGTAATCGTATTTCTTTGGAATTCGGAAGCGCAACAAAAGCAGAATTCAAGATTATACCTGTACTAAGCTTTGCAGCTACTACAGGTACATGTATTTGTACTTGGATGATTTAAAAATTGGAAATATGAACCAACATTTCCCAGGTCACATTTTAGAACATTTTGTCGTAATGACCTTTTCTGGATTCTTGGAGAAGAATCCATGCAGAGATCACATTATTTTCAGGAAATGCGGTACGTTATTTTGCTGATACAGATAGCATGTCAATATTTTTTGCTCCTTAAATTTTTGGAAATTTATCGGAATAATTGAATGAGCTCAGATTGCGCAAAATCTGCGCAACTGCTCCTGAAAATAATCGCGGCTTGCAGCAATTGGAACGAATTTAAAAAATCGTAAGTGCTATTTTTCCTGTATACAGTACAATATCCTGCAGAAATGAAGAACATGATCAATCAATTTTTCATAGTCTGCACGACTAAATTTCTGCTATCAATAAAGAGTATGTTCGACATGAGCAAACTATGATTTTCTTCCAAGGAAGCATAATGCAAGTTTTAGTCTGGACTTCTGGAGAAATAATTTCCGTGCCATTAATCTTTACTTGAGTCTTCGAAGCTACAGATTGCAGTTGGGGATGAAAACCGCAGCACATGTTCGTAGGACGGGAATGGCTTGGTTCCGAAACTGAAGCAAAGATTGAGTTGAGTAACTATTAAAAGTATTTAGCACTAACGGTTGCGGTTGCTTTTCGCAAATGCCATAATGAAGGGTAGTCAAGTACCTCGTGGGGCTTTGACCAAAAACCTACTTGCGGGAGAAGAATTGACGCGTGCAAAGCAGAGCATAGCTGTGTCCATGAAGTGGAGCGTTTCACGTTATCTCACCTGTCCTGAGATTGTTACAGTATTTCCCAAATATGTTAGTTTCTTCTCATTTTATTCCCCTGTGTCGGGAATTTTCTTGAAGTTTTACATAGAAGACAGCAGTTCGGTCGGGCTACGACCAAGGTGATTTAGCACCCTATTTCAACGTTGGTTTATTCTTTCTTGAAACTTTTCTCACTAGATGTTTTTCTCAGCGCGTACACACACAGATTGATTCCAAAGATGGTTCTTTTCGTCATCCGGAAAACTTTCCTTCAAGGACTGCAAGGAAGGTTTTGTTTGAAAAAAAAAAAAAGTGGGCTTTCTTAGAAGAAACGAGAATTTGGTCATGGGTTCTAAAAACTTCTAAGTGGAATGACGTAAATTTTCTCAACCTCTGAGGTTCGCAGAAATCGTGAGAAACCAAGTTACCCCCGATTCTCACGGAAACTTTCAAGGACGAGTCCTTTAATCGAGAGCTGAGACTCATCCTAAATTTAGTGTGTCAAATTAGGATTCGACCGGTTTTAGATTTATTCGCCACACCCGGATCATCTCCGTAATCCAGCAGTTTACAATACTGTATTATCTCTCGAAGTGAATCCTTCTTGAATAAACGTTTAACAATTCTTGTCTGTGAGTACGTACAGTATCTAAACCGAGGGAATTTATTTCATGAAGTCTGCTTTGGCTGGACTCGATGTGAGTGTCGTAGGATAATTTTAAACTTCTGGACCATTTTTTGGGCCACAGTGCTACTATGAGACTTAGTATTTCAATCGGATTACAGTGCGTTCAATTTTTTTTTTGCGTCTTAAAAAAAGAAGCGTGAGTCGTCAGTCGCATTTCGGGACAAGAGACTCAAAAACGCTGAAATTAGAATTTTACCTTGCATTAATCTTCAGAAATGGAGTCCGTTTTCTTTCCTTTGTTGGTGGATTCGTGGTTTCCCATGTCTGTCGCATTCTTCTTCGGAAACCATCAGTTGATTCAGCAATACTGTACACTCATAACACCCTGCTGCGATTAAGATTGCTTTTGGACTATCATTGCACCCGGCTTATCCCTGGCAACGGCATAAAGCACAATGAAGTGTTGCAAAGAGGTTATCCAGCCGTGATTTATTACACAAAAGAGTACCTTTAAAAGCAATTCGAAATCCATCAGCCTCTTTCTGAGCTCAGAAACCCTTTTAGATCATTACGGGGAAGGATTTTTCCAGTTCTTTTGAAAGGCTGCAAAAAGCCGGCATTCGGCGGCTACCATTGTTCCGGGACAATGCTCCTCCATCTTCTGTTTGAGAAAGGGTCAAGTTCTACGGATCACGTAACGCGTTTGCCAAGTATTCGCGTCGGATTCCCGGATTTATTTTCGGAACACCAGGTGAAGAATATTGTTTTTTCGCATTCGCGATGGTGTAACACAAGATATCATCGTCACGCAGATTAATTCCTCGTTTGCAGGTTCATCTTCAAGTCTGTCTCTACATAAAGGCTCAAGAAGTTCTTCCTTTGAATTGGGTTACCTTAGCGATGTATTAGGCGAATGCTCTCTGACTGGATTGCCACTATAATTTTACTTACAAAATCCGAAGATTCAGTTATTAAAAGACGAGGGCCTCTTATTTCTCTGAGAATTCGTATGAACAGAAGTTTTTCCGACAAATCCTGAAAAATTAGGATGAAGAAAGAACACTTTTGGAAGGTATATAAAATAAGGCTCCATCATAAAATCCCGTAGGAGAAAAAATCCCGCGGCCCGGAAATCTCGTAGGCCTAAAAATCTCGCTACAAAAATTCCATAGGAACTAAAAAAGTGTACCATTGTCCCTGGGTTTTCCTTCCACCTGTCTGGAAGGAATAAACATCTGGTGGATTATGAAATTGTGAAAGTGGGAGGGTTTTAATTCCTTCCAAGGGTTTGGAAGGTTTAGGAATTACCTTTCTCAATAGAACCTCACCTTTACTTCAAGAGAAAGGTGAGGAAGCCTGGGAAATATGTTGCCTTCATTTGGAGCCTTCATCACTTGAGTGTTCTGGATATAAACTTTGTACTTTTCCAATGATTTTCACAGCTCAACTTTGCCTTCTGAAGTACTAAACTTTCATCAATTAGGGTGGAAATCTTGTAGACTCAAAAATTAATTTTTACCATTTTTTATATTTCCTTCTACATGTTCTGTGAGACATTGACTTTGAGTAGACTTTGAGAAATTGTTCACATACTATTGCCTTCTAATACTATTGGTGTATAATATTCAATGCCGTGACAGATGTTGGGTGTATCAAAAATAAATTTGGAACTGTATCCAGCTCCCATGAAATAAGCCAAAACTCTGTTTCATGAATATTCCAAGAGTGATTTGAACTAATCACTGCATTGACAGCAGATCAGGTCTCAGAAAATGTTTGCATGGCAAAAACTACAAGCAAATAAGGAGTACATAAGAAATGAACAAGGAAGCTCATGAAACAAGCTCCAAAGATTTTTTGGGGAATTATATTTGGGAATATTTTTAAGAGTCTAATTTTGATGTGCCCCTGTCCGATAAAATCGTACTTCAGGGGAAACGCTAAATGCTGTAATTGTGCGTGGCTTTCAATGGAGGGCATCCCAAAATTTCAGAGAAAAAGAAATACAGGTCTTGAACATATATTATCATTTTAAAAATGTGCACTTTGTCTGATTTCAAATGCGTGTGAAGCATATGCCACTCATCTTGGTCTGCGCTCAGACTGACAAGCGCGGCTGCGGGCACCTACGATGTCGCCAAATTCTGCACACTTTTTCAACATTCCTATACTGCATTTCCGTCATCCTTTGGTGATGCGATCATTGCTGATTCTAAAATTTTCCGCTAAGAATTATTTATTCAGTTTAAAGCAGAAAGCTGAATAAAAAAAGTGAGGGGGGCTTTTGGCAGGGGGGGCTTTTGGCAGGGGGGCTTTTGACCTAGGGGGCTTTAGGCAGGGGGGCTTTCCGGGGGGGCTTTTGACCTAGGGGGGGCTTTTGGTTGGGTACCACTGTATAAGTGTATATAGTACAGTACAACGCGCAGCTGCATTACCTCAAGGTCGCAACAAATCAACCCCGACCTATCCTGGTTCTATTCTCACAATTAGATTACTTACAGATTTGCAGCTTGCCAGCCACACTGCTGGATATTCAATGCGATGCTTTGGTCAGCTAGTAGAAAAATCCCATGTACAGGGTGGGCCAAAAAAAAATTAAACCAATTTTTGATTTCAAATAAATTGGTAGCAAATTGAGCTGTGGCATTGAAAAAAGCACCGAATGAAAACTTGTTCAATTATCTTTCAAATTGTATGCCCTTTATTGCATTTCCGTTATTTGCGCAAACAGCTCTCCAGAGCAGTAGCTTAGTGTAAAAAGTCATCTAACAACTTCATTTTTTGAAAGCTTTAATTTAAATGGTTCTTGTGACCATTCCGTGGCACTTGGAAACATAAAACTGCATACCATTTGAAACAGAATTGAACACAATTTCATTTGGCGCTTTTTTTCAATTGCCACACAGCTATTTCAAGTAAACAATCAGTTCACCTTTTTTGCCCATCCTGTTTTTCTGCAAGGTTAGCTTTCGATACGTTAGTGTGTCTCATGAAAAAACATGCGCAATACAGCATTCACCGAAGAACCACGTGTTCCTCATTTCAGAATCGATAGAGAAAATAAGAAAATTTGCGCGTATCATATATGCATAGGCAGATACACAGTTTCCGAAATTCTTTAGATCGGGTACTTCTCATGCAGTAGTCATTCAAAAAAAAAAATGTTGAACCCCATTCGAATAAAATTTCTTCACTTAAAAAACGGAATTCAATCCAGAAGTAATCGAATTCTGACTCAATTTGAAGGAACATTTTGGATGCGTTTTTTTGAATTTAGCAATTTTGAAGTTGGGCGCATGTCTTATTTCGTGATAATCTTTTATGCTAATTTCAGGTTGACATTTTGATGTTCGCGTCTTACGTGAAAGCGTGTGTTACCTGTGGTTTTTATGAGGAATATTCGTAATTTGGATGAACCTGGAAATCTTTGGCTTACGGAGTCGTGCGTTTAAAGATATCCTCCGGAAAAAAATATGCACACATTTTTGGTCTATGAAAATGGGTCAAAAGAAAAAAAGCACGTCCGAAAAAAATCCTGATTACCACACCTACTTATCTCTGACTGAGTATCACGAGGAACAGAGAACATATATGAACCCCTTTGCTCGAAACCTGAAGAACTACGACGACGGAATGCATGAATATTTCATGCATAAATATCCCTAAATCCGAAGATTCAGTTATTAAAAGACGAGGGCCTCTTATTTCTCTGAGAATTCGTATGAACAGAAGTTTTTCCGACAAATCCTGAAAAATTAGGATGAAGAAAGAACACTTTTGGAAGGTATATAAAATAAGGCTCCATCATAAAATCCCGTAGGAGAAAAAAATCCCGCGGCCCGGAAATCTCGTAGGCCTAAAAATCTCGCTACAAAAATGCCGTAGGAACTAAAAAATTTTAACATTGTCTCTGGGTTTTCCTTCCAACTGCCTGGAAGGAATAAAAATCTGGTGGATTATGAAATTGTGAAAGTGCAAGGGTTTTAATTCCTTCCCAGGGTTTGGGAGGTTTAGGAATTACCTTTCTCAATAGAACCTCACCTTCCCTTCAAGAGAAAAGATGAGGAAGCCTGGGAAATATGTTGCCTTCATTTGGAACCTTCATCACTTGAGTGTTCTGGATATAAACTTTGTACTTTTCCAATGATTTTCACAGCTCAACTTTGCCTTCTGAAGTACTACAGTTTCATCATTTAGGGTGGAAATCTTGTAGACTCAAAAATTAATTTTTAAATTTTTTTTAATATTTCCTTCTACATGTTCTGTGAGACATTGACTTTGAGTAGACTTGAGAAATTGTTCACATACCATTGCCTTCTAATACCATTGGCGTATAATATTCAATGCAGTAACAGGTGTTGGGTGCATCAAAAATAAATTTTGAACTGTATCCAGCTCCCATGAAATAAGCCAAAACTCTGTTTCATGAATATTCCAAGAGTGATTTGAACTAATCACTGCAATATTGACAGCAGATCAGGTCTCAGAAAATGTTTGCATGGCAAAAACTACAAACAAATAAGGAGTACATAAGAAATGAACAAGGAAGCTCATGAAACAAGCTCCAAAGATTTTTTGGGGAATTATCTTTTGGAATATTTTTAAGAGTCTAATTTTGATGCGCCCTGTCCGATAAAATCGTACTTCAGGGGAAACGCTGTAATTGTGCGTGGCTTTGGATGGAGGGCATCCCAAAATTTCAGTGAAAAAGAAATACAGGTATTGAACATATATTCTCATTTTAAAACAGTGCCCTTTGTCTGATTACAAATGCGTGTGAAGCATATGCCACTCATCTTGGTCTGCACTCAGACTGACAAGCACTGCTGCTCCCTCTTGGGTTATTCATCCTCCACCAGTTGTGCAGGAGCCCCACCTCCCCCCCACAAGGACGGATTGTCGCGTGGCCCATTTCTATACCTAGTCCCTGTGACGAATCCTCCCAAGGACGATTTCGTTAAGGACAAATCCTCCCGGAGCGCAGACATGTAGGGAATATAAAAACATTTATAAAAAAGTCCACAAGTTTTCAACTCTACAAGATTTCCACCCAAATTGATGCAAGTTTAGTACTTAAGAAGGCAAAGTTGAGCTGTGAAAATCATTGGAAAAGTACACAATTTATATACCAAAAAAATGCACGGATAAAGGCAACATCTTTCCCAGGCTTCCTCACCTTTCCCAAGAGGAAGTGAAGGTGAGGTTCTATTGAGAAAGGTAATCCCTAAACCTCCCAAACCCTTGGAAGGAATTAAAACTCCTCACACTTCCACAATTTCATAATCCACCAGATTTTTATTCCTTCCAGACAGTTGGAAGGGAAATCCAGAGACTGCAATTTTACAATTTTGTAGTACTCATCGGGATTTTTGTACCTACAGGATTTTTGGCCGCACGGGGTTTTCGGGCCGCGGGATTTTTTCTCCAACGGGATTTCATCATGGAGCCGTAGAAATGTACCTGTTTGCCAAACAATCATCGAGGTCAAGTCAGACAGAAAACTGTCAATATTTTTCTTGATGTTTCGGAGGATGTTCCTCGCAACGTATACTGCGAAATACTTTTGCACGCCCTTCTCAAGTGCATTTTTCCGCACATTACATTAGCCCATACAGAAAGGGAACTTTTCCGGCTTTGTTGAAAAATATTTGCACAAGGGAGCGTACAAAAATATTTGTGCGGTCGAAGCAAACAAACGCCGCAAAAATGCGACGTTGAACGAACAGCACCACTCGCATTCACGAAATAATGTTAACCAAGCAATTCGTCGTATTTCATCATTTGTTCGTGGCGAAGTTTACTCGCAAGTGCCGCATTTGTGGGGTTTCGGGGTTGGGAATCCGAATTAGGTTTAAATTTCGGGTACCGCTGTTGTATCCCTTCGAAAACCGTTACCATACTTCGGTTTTCAAAAAGCTATTTTTTCGACCAGGTGATATACAGGATGCCTGACAGGTGGTCTGTGACTCCTGTGAGATTTCCCAGATTACAGAGATCCGCGGTGAATGAGTGGTAAGGGGGTTGAAATTTAATTAGAAATCAGGAAGCATTTGGACGGAATTTTCACGATGACGAAAAAAATGAGCCGTTCGTTTTAATATTACGCGAATAGACTGTCAGGACGATGATTTGGGCTTCTCAATATGAGGCATACCAGTGATGAAAAAAAGGCAAAAAAGCAGAATTTTTCCATGGTTGATATGAGTTCATACGCCTGAACTTGAATAAACCACAGCTGACATGAGTCGCACATTGGCTGAAAAATTTGATGAAAAATAAAAGCTGGAGGTTCAAAATTAAGGAAAACCGAATTACATTACTCTACTGTACTATTTGACTCAAGTTCAGGGCACGAGTTCAAACAGAATTAAAAACATACAGCCACTTAAGGTTTTGTACAGGATTTACAAGTTATTTACATGGTTTGGTCAAAATGAGGTATGTAACAACTTGCACACCAGGGATGTTCAATCAAACCAGCAGCTGAAGAGACCCGACATAAAAAATGTGCCGATTATTTCTGGAATGTTGAACATGCTGTTCTATTTGAATTTCGTTGAGCATAAACTGGAAGCAAGTTAAGCATATTGGATATTGCTTGTGGTGATATATGAAGAAAGTTTCAAGCAAACCTAAACACAACACCCAGAACGTACCACACAGCTTATGCAAATTTAGGTAATTTGCTCATTCTTAGATTTCCCTCAGTATGCACATGTCCTCATCAATAAAAGTAAGAGATTATTAAGTATTATCGTTTATAAATGCCAAGCCTTTGTATATCGACGAAGGAAACATGTAAAACAGATATACACTGGTGATACTTGTCTCTCATTGCCGCAGCTAGGTCCCTAAGATCTCGTGACATTTACATCATCACAAGGAAATTTTCCAAGTTCGAGATATTTGCATAAGAAGAAGCAACAATAAGTACGGTAGGTGTTGCATCAAAATGATGAAACCAAATGAGGAGCTCTTCGAACCCAAAGCTGTGTTCATCGCTCGGGAAAAATGGTACAGATATGAATCCCTTTGTAAGTCTTTCAAATTAAAGATTCTCTCAACTTGATGAAAATGTATTTTCCCATATCACAGAGGATCAGTAATTACAGTACTGTTCGCCATATATGTTAGCTTTCTTCTCAAAAATTCTCTCTCAATTGTTTAGCAATTACAATTTATCGGGGAACAGGCTGAACATTCGTAGAAATTGAACACGAGTCAATAAAAGAACACGACACTAAAAAAAGGGTAATTTCATATAACGTTTAGTACGTAAACATAATAATAAACACGTAAACATACATGAAATAAAACTACAGGTCATAAAAGATTCCATGTTGGCAAAGTGAATTATTTTTTCTTTGGATTTGCCAAGAAGTGTTTGAACATATGTGTGGGGAAAATTTTTCAAACCTTGTGAATGCTGACAAGTGGAAAATCAAGCATGTACAGTTAACCCCTGCACAACATACCTCCCACACAACATATTTTTGTAGGTTTTCCCCCTCTTGCTTAACAGACAAATCTGCGTAACAGACTTCAGTCAGCAGAAGTGTGTGCCACCAATGGTCATGAGTCCCTCACATCCCCCCTTGCTTCCCAGCTGAATTTGCATAATAGATTTTTCACATAAAAGACTAGTTTTTTGCACAAATTAAATCCATTGTGCAGGGGTTGACAGCATATCTATTGATCAAATTAAAGACACAAATGGCATTCCGTGTCCAAGCAATGGTTCACAAATGCGCCCAAATCCTAAAGTAGTACGCGATATTCCTGAAAAGGGCTGAAAGCCCCTTCCCGCATAAATCTGAATGGGATGCGAGAATTCTCGCAGCAGTCCGTGAGAAATAAGATGTACAAATTCTACAAATGTTTTCTCACGCGGGATGTACCCGGACGTCAAGTAAAGTGTGGCGTAACGGGATGCGACTTTTTGAAGAAGATCCACGCACGGTCCGCGTGTTTTAAATGTCCACGGCAAAAGTACGCTTGCGCAATAGAACCCACGCGAAATTGTAGCCCTCCGTCACCGGCGAGCGTTAAAATGACTGAGCTACGATGCAGCCTCGGGGAATTTCACCTCGATGTTCATCCGAGCTTGAAACTGACTCAACTGTACCTATCCCAATTTTTTTGGTGCGAAGAAAAAAGATTTTTCGGGAAAATTCCGTCGCTCAGCTTGTCCTAAAAGCTAAACGCCTTAGTTTAAAAACTTTTTTCTTTCAGCTGACTATACCCGAATGGATTCTTCCCACTGACATTCAAAATGAATCATCTACGTATATTGAATTTTTATTTTTTATAAGCCAAACTACCGAAGTATTGAATATGGTTTTCATCAAGCGGCCTGATTTTCATATACTGTAGCTAGTAAAAATGTCGCAATCGTGTCTAGAGAAGTCAGGTCTCAGGCAAAAATCACCCCTTTATATTAAAATCAAGCGGGAAAATATCCCGCTGCATTAAAATGCCGTATTATTCTCTTTTCGAGCTCCAAAGTCTTGGTGGAATTTTTTTCGGAGTTTTCCGTTGATTTATAAATGAATACCATTTTCAGAAATTTATTTAATGATATCGTCTTCAAAAATTAATTTGTTGAATGTTACTAGCATAAAATGCTATCCACATGCCTTACATCATACCGAACAAAGTAATGATGCTTTGAATACCTGAAGTGAATCATTGTACTTCCTAATTACTGTACTTATAACAATGCAGTAGTGTTGTAGTGAAATTTTTGCCCCCGAAATCGCGGAAAAGTCAGTCATTCAACTATAACAGAAAGTTTCGATAGCCTGTAAGCAGCTTCTCCTCTATCTTACACAAAAATCATGTAAATGAAAAAGTAAAGCGACGTCTATATATAGCAATTTTTCTGAAATTTTCACGTACACGTTTGGTTACGGTTTTATACGTATGACGTTAAGTTCCATATAATTTTATCATCCGGAAAATATGGTTAGAATGAAACATATTGAGCTCGTACTTTCAATAATCTGAAAGTCGACGGAACAGTTGCTAAAGAAAGCCTTTCCGGGATTAAATGACCGAATGCTAAATAAGGCTGATAAAAAACCAAAAGTATTGCCCAAATAAAATGGACACGCTGCTGAAAGATCGACGTGGGAAAGCTAATTTGAATCTCTCTGTGGCTTATTGCTTTCTGGAGCTAAATTGTGTTTAATTTTCGAGCTTTTAGACGAATGAACACATTTTGAATGTGTTATCGGTGGAAATTCCCCGATAATAATTCGCTGTGAAACGCGCATGCGTTTCTAGAGACGCGTATGCGTTCTCTCGAGAGCTCGCCAAAAGGCAGCGCTCGCACATCAGCGAGAAAGAAAGAGAAAGACTGGGAAAAGGATGAGATAATAAATTAGAATATTAATATATAATATTACAATCATCTCCGGACTCCTTCCGATTCCAAGAACCAATTAAACATTGATAGGCGCGCCCCTCTTGACCCAGATACGATGCACGCATGTACCATTTTAATTGGTCGCGAACTTGTGGATTTCCCCCTCCGCGGTTATTCCCGAAGCACGTGCACAATCACGTGATCGTAACTGTATCGGACATTCGTCGAAGAGGAGATAGAATGTGTTTTTAGTACATTTACTTTTTCATTTCGCTGCAGATATATATCGTTAAAAAGACTTTAAAAGTGCATGTGCAAACCAATGCCAAAATATGCATATACGTTAAGTTCCATATACTTTTATCATCCGGAAAATATGGTTAGAATGAAACATATTGAGCTCGTACTTTCAATAATCTGAAAGTCGATGGAACAGTTTCTAAAGAAAGCCTTTCCGGGATTAAATGACCGAATGCTAAATAAGGCTGATAAAAAACCAAAAGTATTGCCCAAATAAAATGGACACGTTGCTGAAAGATCGACGTGGGAAAGCTAATTTGAATCTCTCTGCGGCTTATTGCTTTCTGGAGCTAAATTGTGTTTAATTTTCGAGCTTTTAGACGAATGAACACATTTTGAATGGTTGCAATTTTCTGAATGTCCCTGTTAAATTACGACTCACCCTCCAAGATTTTAACTTTTGGCGACACGAAATAATTCAGGATTTTTTTGCGGACACTCAAACCTTCGATGCGGACGAACAATTTGGGAGATATCCGGACATCGAAGTAAAGTACTGTACTCCATAAACATGAAGTCACCTGACGTCAGGGATTCAAATTATATCTTTATCTGAAAATGAAAATTGTAACCGTCTGGGATGGATGATTCCCTTCAGAGACGCGAAAATTGTAGAGGAAGTTGACAACCGGTAATTCGCGCATCTGCGGTCCAGACTCTCTATAGAGTCAAGCAACAGCCTGTTCTGGGTCGGGATGAGACACATGAGCCCCCATATATTCCCATTCGCTACTTTTGCATATATATTGTACATTGCACAAAAGGGGTTTCAGCGCAATAGATGTCGTGAGTTTAAAATCGTCAACGCGTCACCACTCGTCTCTCTCTCTCTCTCTCTCTCTCTCTCTCTCTCTCTGTCTCTCTCTCTCTCTCTCTCTCTCTCTCTCTTACCCGCACTGCATATCGGCCTAAATGCATATCAAATGATTTTTCATTGTAAAAACAACTACGTCCCTCCGAATAGCATGCATCTTTGATGCATTCATGCACTTGGTACCAAGATTTTTTCATGTCTCTCTCTCTCTCTCTCTCTCTCTCTCTCCCTCTTTTTTTCTGCCTTTTTATATATCCCGACGATAAGTCGAGGCGAAGGTGAAAAGCGCCTGTCATTATGAATGCACGATAATCATGTACATGTATTGGGAACAGTACTTATATGTTGTTGAATGATGGTGCGATGTGACGAAGTGCGTTCATTCAAAGATAGAATCCATCTGCAAGAGGATGATTTGCAATGGGATGTAGAGCCTGGGAAAATAGATCTCATATTCTCAGAAAGTCACGGGCGACGATACACGGGATCCACCGCGTGTTCTGGGTTTCCGTGAATTCGATGCTAATTCGTTCATTCCACTTCCGGCTGCTGGGGCCGACGACTGCGAAACGGAACACCTTTCGTTTTTCGCCCGACGAATATATCACCATAAAAACGTGTCCTTATATACACGCCAGATGCAAAGGATTTTGAGACTGCATAGGGCAGCAAGGTGCGCTGAACCATTCAGAAAACCTTCACTGGAAATAATTTTGCTTAAAAATAATTGGCCCGAAAGAAGCGCCAGATTCATCGACAGTTGAATTTTAGGGAGAATGGTTGCAAAATTTCAGATTTGACCTGCTCCCCCATTTGATTACTATGAGAGGGTTGTCCCAGTTGGACGAGACCTGTTATATTTTTAAAGTAGGTGAGCTTGTAAAAGAAAAATCATGATATACAGTATTAGATAACTTCCTAAAATGCTGGGATTTTTTCAGATTAATGAAAAGTTTCTCAATTTACTGAATGATAAGTGAAAGCTTCCCACTTACAGCCAGAGTTCTCATCCACCCATGTCACAGCAGGGAGCTAACAATTTTCCAGGCTATAGCTAAAAAAATTAATTTGTTCCTGGTTTACCTATAATTTAGAAAATATAATGCGCAAAAAGTAATTGTTAGCTGGTCTGGAATTTTTTTAGCACTCTGTGACATGGGTGGAAAACTGTGTCTGTAAATGAAAATGTTGCTCTTATCATCATGCAAAAAATAATATGTTTTCTAATTTGAAAAAATCCCAGAACAGTGGTATATTATCTGATATGCCAAGAATTTTTGTTGTTGTTACAATCACACCTACTTCAAAAATATCAGAGGTCGCAGTTATCCAACTGGGACAACATTCGTGCAGAGTTGACCTGGGAAATGGCATAATCTAAAGATTCTAAACCGTTCCACTGGTAATATTGCTATCCAACTATTCTGTTGGCAGAGGATGGTGTTGTAAACCTTTATTCTACAGGAAATGGGCGATCCGTAACAAGTCCAGTAAAAATAAAAATTATTCTTTAGTCTGAACAAAGTTGGAAACGAAATGCGAGGGAGAGTACTTTTTTAGAACCATGGTTCACGTACTTACGTAGTTTCTACGTACGATAAGCCTCCCTGCATCAACAAAAATGTTACTTTTTAGTAAACTATACGTAAATCCGGCTATACGTCACGCCCACGGCCTATCTGGCGCTTGAATTTACTTGTATGTTGTGCAAGGCAATGGCGTGACAAATTTGGAGTCAGTGTGTATTGTTTCACTCTTTCTTCTTGGAATTATTTAGAGTGTTTTCTGATTTTTTCTCGATGACCGGGAAATTGAAGGAATTCTCCAGGTCTGCTCCTCATTCAAAAGGAAACGGTAAAATGTTGGAATGAATGGCTCATTTCTGCTTTGTAATACTGTACAGCCATAGAAAAATGAGTTGAATCATATGCTCACGGCGGAATGAGCAAATGCCCTACATTGCAAGAATCGAGCAGTCTTGTGTCTGGCTTTTGTTGACCATCAATATATGTGCTTGCATTTGTTTGATTCCATCGCTGAGAACAAAGCCATATACAGCGTCGTTTGTTGGAGTTCATTTCCATTGCTTCCCTGCTGAATTCGACCCATTTTTTTCGAAGCGATTTCCCGACTTCCCTGCGTGCATTGGACAGCCGCTATAAAATGGTTCATGTGGAATGAAGATTTTTATTCTACTCACATCCGAATACAAAAACATGTCATCTACTGGCATAGTGTTGATGCACCCTTGAAGGACTTCGCGAACATGATGAGTCGAACAAGAACATTATGTAACTCGTAATCAAACCTGGTGGACCTGATAAATTTACTATATACCGAATGAAGAAGTTCCATCGGACATTTCAAGTTATCATATTGCAAAACGACTGTTCAATTGAGACCCACGACCATGGATTCAAGCGCCTGATTATGACCCCACACAAATTTGAATAATGATTTGGTTCTTTTTAACGGTTCGGGAAAAGAACCCTGCCGACTGCCCCACGTAAAATTCTACGATATTTACGGAAACTTACAGAACTTTTGTGCGTCAATACATTTGGAGAGGGGAACAAATCTCAGGCGAATCTGGTCTGCCTAAGATTAGTGTTCCAAGAATTCTTTAACGGGGTATTGAAGAGAATGATTAATATTTTCGATGAAACAGAAATTCAGCATTCCTGTCGCAGTCTCCCACACCCGCAATGGAAAATTACATTTTTTTAAAATTGCATTTGTTTTTCAAATTTTTTCCAGACTGATAAGTTACTGAATTTAAAGAAAATGAGGGAAAATGCTACATATTATGATGGGATCTGCAGAAATGCAAAATGACAGCTAATGTTTATTGCTTAGCCATTAAGGTTTAATCTATGAAGAAATAACTACAGAACATAATTTCTGAAAAATGTCTCAATGTTTCAAGACAATATCAATATTGTTTTTTCCACAAATTTTATTCTTGCATCTTTTCATAGAAAAGTTTGTTATGATCAAATTCCCGCAGAATAATTCCAAGGGCTTCTCAGATCATGAAGATTGAGAAACTCCGAACCAGATATTTTCCGTCTCAGTGACACACATATCAAATACAGAATTGGATTGAGTTTAAAAAAAAAGAGCAGCCAGCAATAACGAATAAATGGGTGTTCTTGAATTCATGGTCCAAATTTCGCATTTTCTGTAGCCCAAGAAATTTTTATTTGCATGCAATATAAGACGGGCCTATACGATTTGTGCCACCTAATTTCGTCTGCCAAAGTGCCAATTAAGCGCATTTGTAAGCAAATATGTTTTTCAATAATTCAAAAGGTCTTGGTAGAAATTTCAAGGAAGCAGTGCTGAAATGCATTATGACGCATTTTAGAGATTCAGCACAAGGCTTTGATTGACTTGAATACAATGCAGGATCGGAGCAGGGCGGAAGTCCAACCGCCCGCGGCATTGATCAAACCTCGTCCGGACGGCATCTGGTCGGAGCTGTGATTCTGGGTTTCCAGGTACAATAAGCGAATGCAGGCCAATCTGGTCCGACGCGCAGGAAAAGCGTTGGTGAGATCAACGATCCGTGTGCCGAGTTCGATCGGCGTCACGGTCGGCCGCGTTCGTGCAAGAACTCCGTCGTCTGACGAAGCTAGGCACAGTTTGTAGGAGCTTTAGGGGCTGAGAGATAAAGATTAGGCGTTTGGGCCGAGACCTACTACTTTTGTTCCAAGTTAAAATAAAAAATGAGTAAAAATACCAACGCTGGGTGGTACACAGTGGCAATACTGTACCTTGGTTCCATGTGGACTCTATGGTTCCGATTGAAAGTACAGTATTTGGAAGAAACTATGTGCAAAAAAGGTTTCTAAAAATCTTGATGGAAATCCCAAGGAAGCAGTGCTGAAAATCTTATCTTGGCACATTTTCGAGATTCAGCACAATAAATCGATTGAATCTGTTTCTAATTCGCGAACCCGTCACTGGGCGATGAAGGCAAAAATGTTTTCTGACTCATTGAATATCATCGCTGGGTGGTACGCAGTGGCAACAGCTTGGTACCACCTGGATTCCGTGGTTCAGAGGCAGGGACAGTAATTAAGCTAAACGTGGTTTTCCTATCTTCTCATGGATTGAATTTATTTCAATGGGTGAAAATGCTGAGCATTCAGATGATTTAGCGTCATTACTTGTGATTTAATGCCACCTTCGCATGGTGCCACATGTTTTCCTGGAACAGATATCCCTTCATTGTGTTCGTCAGGGAAAAATTGCCAACTCAATTCATGACGCCAAAAAATCCTTGTCTTCGATGAAAAATCAAAGAAAAAAAGGCTTCTTCCTGGGATATCATTGGATTATTACTGATAATATTATGCCCATATACTCTCATACAAACTCAAGATGAATTTTAACCGTGTTTTGAATTTCTAAATTTACATTGATGATCAAATTGGTGTTGTTGCACGCCACCTACTGGTATTGAAATTTTGAGCAATTAAAATGGGAGATTCTTGGAATGGAAAACAGTAATGATGCCTTCATAATGACACCTGATATAACATTCAAACTCAAACAAAGCTCCATAGCAAGAAACAGCATTTCTGTTTTACTAGACACAATATGTGTAAAAGTCTAATGTGTTCTCTTATTAAATACTGTATTTTGAATTACAGTAAAAATGCACATTTGAGCTTCCCGTTAGTTCTCATGGCTTTCTCTTTCATGAAGCAAGCATATTGGGGCCTAAAAAATTCTGTAGATATTCTGTAAATAATCTTATTTTGTCTACAGAAGCCCTCAAGTGCTGAACATTCCTCGTACAAAACCCATTCAGTGCCACCCTCCCTTATAGTGCCACACAATGAGTCAGGACAATTGTTGGCACCAAATCAAAGTTTGACTGTACTTTACTTGCACAATCAATTCAGTGATTTCAGCAAGTTCAAATGATTCATCAGTAATGCATCTATGGCTCACGATGGGCCGCAGCTACTGTTAAGATTCAACAGGTTTTTTACAAACAAAATTTCATCAGCAAGATTTATTTTACTTGATTCTGAATTTTTGTCAGTATAGTACAGATTCAGTACAGGGCTCCTTATTTTCATTAAGGGAATCCTGGGAAACTTAAAGATCGATCAAATGCTCGTGATGTTTTCCATCTTGAATTGTTCGAAAGTACGCTGTTCGAGAGGCAAAGCTTCCAGCTAAAAATCCTAACTTCAATTTCCGGGAAAAAAAAGAGACATCATCATGCGAATGATGCTTCAAAAATAGGTCATGCTTTGAGTACTTTTCAGGATGCTCATTCTTATTTTTTGGCTGCTTTTAAATCCCTTCATTGATTGAGGAATAACTTTGTTTCAGTAATTCAAAGACTAGCACCTGCTTTTTTAAATTGCCATAAAGGTCGTTAACATTGCTTTGGAACGTTGCAACCTTCGATTAATTGTGATTTATGATCATTGTTGTGCGGCTGCTTAGTCGCAGTTTCATTTTGGAGCATGTTACAGTATACAATTATACAGTAACACAATGGAAAGCTCGATGAATGGTTCCTGCGTTTATTGCGAATTATCCCTCTGACATACGATCAGACGAACAGAACAATCTTTCCAAAAAGCGGAAGTATGGGTGATACCGAATTCATTTTTGAAAGATGTTCTTTTATAAAATCAAAGTTTTTGATTCTAATAATGACTAACTGAAATTCGAGAACTTTTTGTTGTACTGTACAGTGATCTTACTTTAGCTTAGATGCGTGCGAACTACAAGCATTCCTTCGAGTCGGAAACAATCGTTCGTTTTGAAGAAAAAAATCACCTAGATGATGCAGAAGACCCCAAAAGAAAAAAAGGATTTGAGGGCGGCATCATTTTCTCGCGGAAGAAAAGATTTAGATGCAGTTTATGGAAGCAATTTTATTCCAATCACATCATCGCTGTTGCGAACAGGCTTCTCCTGAATTGCTGCTTTCCACGGATCATTTTCTCATTAAGGCGAGCTTCTTATTCCACTAGCCTCAGTACGGATTTCAACCAGGTCAGTCCAGCAAGCATATGGTACACATTTCTTTTATTAAAGCGAAATTCCGTCTAGCTTGTGTGAACAGGCAGTGAAGTCAAGCATCAATGGAAACGTATTCATGCTTTATTCATGCAATTTATACTTGTTATTCCAGATTCTTGCAGCAGAATAAAACTAATACACTACGAAGAAATCCTCAGCAATAAGCACGATGGCATACAATAATGCCTTAAATTTGTTTTCCATTTTCCCCAGCTGAAAGTTGGTAAGAGTATTAGAGCTAATATCCCGTCGCTAACCGTTTTCATCGGAATTCGCGGTCAACGTTTGAGAGACTGAAGTCAGCATTTTCATCGGAAGCTCAATGAATGGATAAACAGTGTCTTGAAATTTGACGAATGTTCGATAAATTTAACGTCGCGACGAAGTATCGTGGAAGCTTCATGTAAATGAATGCATTTATATACTTTATATAGCTGCATCAGGATGGTAATGAAAATGTATTTAGCTTTTTATGCAATCTATGGAGTTGAATGAAAGAGATAACGGTGCGTAGTGCTGGAGAAGGATATACCAGGTCAGACCAAGTTGAAAAAAAAAAACTTCACACATCCTTTATGATATTTCTACGAGGGAAAGTCAACAAATTGAAAGTTACAATAAAAAGCGAATTCAATGTTTGCATTTTTATAGGTATATACAGAGCATTCCTGATGGGAAAAAGGTCCGGAATGATTTCCATTTAAAGTTCCTATATGCAATTTTTGAAGAACGAATCTTGCAGTTCTTGCTAATAAACGTGAGATATTGAAATAAAAATGAAAGCTCATTTCAATTTAATTCAGGAATATATGTATGATTTTAGTGACTTGGTGCTGCTCGTGCCTGAATTGAAGAAACCCCAGAAAAAAGGTACACTCTTTTCACGCGAGTTGAAGGAGCCCGTACAAAAGGTAGAGTACAGTACAGTACAGTACTCATTCGGGTTAAACTCATTCGGTTTGTATACACTGTTTCAATTCCTTGCAGAATTTCAGCCAACAAACCATTCATCACGCTAACTTTTCCATTGTTCGGAGT
Source organism: Notodromas monacha (assembly GCA_905338405.1). Lineage (NCBI taxonomy): Eukaryota > Metazoa > Arthropoda > Ostracoda > Podocopida > Cyprididae > Notodromas > Notodromas monacha. The sequence continues at coordinate 168,605 of CAJPEX010000047.1, read as the reverse complement.
GGAATTCCAGGCTTTCTTGAGATGGTTTTCGGCATTTCGCTGATATTTTTTGACGCGATGTAGAAGAGGAAAAAACTATTCCAGTGGCGCAAAACTTAGCTTTTTTTTTTGTTGCACGGCTGGTTCGATTGTTACAAATCTGTAAATATTGTTTTTCAATGAATTAACGCGGAACACTTGAAAATTCCGAAAAAATGTTACTGTATATCTGTATACAGTAGTTCACAGTCTGGCCCTCCGCACGAATTTTTTTTTCAATACCTTGTTCAGATTAAAATATAAATTAAGCTTGTTCCTCGCGCGATAGAGATTTTTGAGCCTGCGCTTTGACGCTCGAAAGCTCTTGATATAGATAGCAGCTCAAGGCCAACCTGGTCTTATTTACTCGCTGGACTCTGTAGACAACGATAGTGCGGCTGTTTACACAGGGTCGCATCAGAATGCGTGGAAGTCAGCGACTTCAGGCCATAGAGAGGCTGCCGTGAAAAGCTGATGGCGTAATGATGAGCCTGTTACTGTATTTCCTGCGGAATCTGCTGCAGCAGTTGTCTCAGGTTCACAGGGGAAGCGTCAGGTTGCGCGGCATTTGAATAAGTAGCGGAAGTCACGGCAAGCGGACAGTCGTTCCGGGATACCCCCCTCCGAACAAAGCAAACCCGTGTCCGCCGGATTTTCCGCAGAGCTCGGAACTTCCTGGCACATATCTTCAGACTTCCTGGTACTCAACTCTCCATAGTCTTCTACTGTACCATTATTCACAGTACAGTACAGCTGGGAATCAATGACTTAGGCTTCCATTTATTAATGAGAAATATTGTCCACCAGCTTCAACCCCTGCATTTTTCCACATGATCCGAACAACGAATTTTTCAATGCTTCAGTCTTCTCAAGTGCTGATGTGGCTAATGCATTGACGTGTTTGAGGAATACGAATCTTACCGATGGGTTCAACAAAACTTTAAATGTTTACATAAGGCATGATGAACAAGGATTTTCTGGCTTTTTTTTTTACCGTGGAAGCTCAACTGATTACTCATCTGTTTACTCTGATTGACTCAAGTCAATCAAAGTAAACAGAAAGTATTTCCCTGTAGTGCTTTATAAAACTGATGCAATGCATTTCAAGAAAGCAGTAAAAGTTGATGTGACTTTCTTCGCTACTTCGCATCGTATCACGGATGTCAATCAATGGCTGATTTTCTAAATCGTGTCTTGCGACCAAAATACCGCAACTTTTTGTTGAAAGCAGCAGGTAACTATTAGTCACAGCTTGTGGTGAAATGCATGGATCTCCTTTGACGGATTGAATCATTTCATCTCCTCGTTGACTTTTTCTTAATGAAAGAAAGGAGGCTCATCATAGTTTTTCCGAGAACATCATCCTCTTACGACGAAACTTTCACTACAAGGACTTGAACTGAATTCTTGAAATCACTTTCCACTCCACGAAAGTACTGTCGAGGCATGAAGCTCGTGAATCATCGAGTGCTGCATGGTGGCTGTTCCGAAGAACTCGCTTTGCTTACAAGTGCTGAACGAGCTCAGGAAATTTAAATGAGAAATCATGACAAGCGAAGATTCTATGGCGGATTTCAAGATGGTTGAGCTCTCCTCGAAAAGCTTGACATTTCGTGGTTCGAAAATTGTTCGTCGTGCTTTTCTTTTTTTTTCTTCAATATTGATTTTTACGCGAGGAAAGCATTCTGGAAGAAAGCTATCGGATTTTTCTTTCCGCCTTAGCGTGTCGCAATCATTCGGACTTGTACAAGCAAAGTAGATTAAGTGATTTTGCTCAAAGCCAATTTTTTCCACAATACAGTATACGTTACTAATGAACATAATTTTAATAGAGATTTCTTAAATTCAAAGTAGCACGAATCCCATTTATATAAAATCGGATCCACGCAAAGATGTGTACAGTACAAGAAAATGGAAATCCTTCCACAGAAGTCCGGGTGATTTTCCCATGTACGACGCACAGTACTTGATCTTATTTTTGGTCGCTATCAACCCGCTCTTGTTTCAAAATGAAGTACCCGTGCATCGATCGAGAAGAGAAGGGGGAAACAAGGACAAAGCGCCGATGCATAACCAGATCCCCGCATCGTACCATACCTGTTGCTCGTCAGGCACATGTTTCCTTATTTTCTTCCCACGGCAGCTGTGAGGTACGTAACGGAACCGGACACGGGTCAACGATAACGCCGGCTTCCGACCGAGAGAATCCAGCTTATGAATCAATCCCGCAGCAGGGATAAGCAAATTAACTCGCCTGTGCTCGTATAAACATCCCATTCATGTGAAGCAATCACAAAAGTGCGGTGATGCACTGAATTTCGCAGCCACACACCGGAAATCTGCTCTAGAATGATAATCACTTATGGTTCCTCGGGGAAAAAAATTGTTCAGAAAGCGCAGATAAATCATTTTGAAGTCATGTGTACCAGCATGATGATATTATAGATGTTTTCCTTAAAAGGACGCAGAATACGACGAGGGTTGGTCCATGCTTTCTCGAGAGAAGAAAATTGCTATTTAAATTATGAATAAAGCATACGTGTCCATACTCGAAACACCACCCGCCCATACATGCGCACACAGCATGACAGCAGTAACTATGTACAGGATATGTACTGTACAGTATAGGGAAATAATCAATCGTACAGAAGCACGCAGTGCGCAACGTGGCGCTGAAATTATGCCGTAGAAAATGTATACAGAAGTATTACAGGCGGACTCTCTCTATGCGACGAATTTCAAGGGACCATAAAAAATCCGTTGTAGCGACTTGCATGCATTAAAATGGGGACAGAACCCTATCCCTATGCGGCCTATACAGTATATGGGACCAAAAAAAAAGTTTCGCAGAGAAAATCGTTGTAGACCAGATCGTGAGAGAGAGAGAGGGAGAGAGAGAGAGGGGGAGATAGAGACCATCTGTATTCTTCTCAATTGCAGTACTGTACATAGTTAAAGGATTAATGATGCGCAATAGAACATAAGCATAGCTATCCGTTTCTTAATTGAATAAGCCTCTGCAAAGAAACAGATTAGGCTAGATGGGATCTCGTATGATTCGATTCAGGCATTTTTAAAGCCAAGATCACTGGAACGACTCGTACACTTTAGGGATTGGAAGTAAAAAAAACGTTTGAAAGAACCGCTTCACATCCCTTCGGCGCGCATACATTGGTACATCATCATCTCCCCCTGATTTTGCTTCAAGTCTGCAAAATATGAGTTTCTATTCAAATTTTTTTTAGAAAAAAGATTCTTAACCGTAGAATAAGAAAAATTATTTAGCACTCAGAATTGTAGCTAAAAGGGTTGAATTTGATCATGATTCCAGTAGAGCATTGAGACAGGAATCAAAATTCTAAAATTTTGATTTTAGATAGGAGTCATACTATAAATGCGTCAAGAGCGAAGGGGAAACTGGCCAGCAATAAATAAAGTCATCTAAGAATATCTTCTATGGGGTTATATCGCTGTATATTCCATGAGGAATATGAAGGATAGATCAACATGCATCGTCTGTTGTAAACGTCGTCATCAGGTTACTCATAACGCTATCGGATATTGCATGGATTGTTCCGTCTTTTAGTGGATGGATCAAGCAGGTTTCATTCCGAAAATAGGTGAACGCCAATCAAAGATGACGTAAGCCATAAAATCTATAGAAGATTTACAGATCTTTTCTCTACCTACGCGATCTGTAGAAGATTTTCGTGCTCGGTCGGAAGTCAAGAAGTTGTCTTACACAGCAAGTATAGATTTTGTCAAGATTCAAGTGTTCTCTGAACGTCAAAAAGATCGTTAGAATCTTCAGAAAATTCACAGCTACACGGTGTCTGTAATTCTGCACAAATCCCTAAACTATTCGAGAAATTCGTGTAAAATCTGACGTAGAATTAACCTTCGATCAAAAAATGATCTTCTAGGACTCGAATAAGTAGCTCACAGCAGGTACGGACGTGCTGCCATTTGGACTCACGTTACGAATGCTCAGCGGACCGCGGAACCGATTTCATCCGCAGAAAAATCACTTGGGGGAGAAGTGATTTGTTTTCATGCCTCACGCAAGTGGATGCCTTCAACACTTGTGAACACGCACTGCTCGGGATATCCTGACGAAAATGACTTGATGGTACCCCGACGCCAGCACCTCCAACGATTCCAGTAACATGCTGCATATACAGTACTGTACAGTACAGTATTCTGTTTGGGCAGCAGATTCTATTAGCTTTACGTATCCTTGATTTTCAAATGTTGTCCCACTTGGGCGCGACCTATCTTTATATTTAAAGTAGGGATGACTGTAAAAAAAAACTATATGATAACCCATGATATAGTAAGGTTCTGGGGTTTTTTCCAGATTTGAGAAAAATTGTTCAATTTATTGCATGGAGGAGTGAAAACTTCTTAGTTACGGCCAGAGTTATCTACCTATGTCACAGGAGAGCTCGAAAAATTTTCAGGCCAGCTAAAAATTGAATTCCTTTCCAACCATTATCTATTCAACATTTTGGTTAATGGTAATGCAACAACAAAGAAATTTCATTTTTCAGCTGGCCTTAAAAATTTAGCTCCCTGTCACCCTTTGAAAAAAGTCTGAATAAGGTCCGAAAGCTTGTGACACGTGTGAATTCGGGATAATCGAGGCTGCACTATGCAGATTTTTCGATGCGTAATTTCATCCTGCCTGGTACAGCTTACATCAGCACAAACATGGGAAAGGAGTGCTATAAGTACAGTATAGGGTAACAGAATTATAGCTTTTTCGAGGCCGTCGTTCGTGAAATGATAACCAATGAATAGAATGAACTCTGTTCATCTTTTATTCGCAGAACTCCCACAACGCGCAGAACTTTGAAAAACATCCAACACAAGCATCAAAAACTTCCGAAAACTTTTTTCAAGAGATTTTAGTAAAATTTTCCAATAGTTGAACATTTGGCATCAAAAATTATTACTTGGTAAGATTTTGCGTAGCGCAAAAACGAACAATCCGATATTTCGATCATCGCATCAGTGACAATAAAACTTTCCTGAAATCCTTGTATCAAAATGTCGGTTGGATAGTTTTTGAAGGCAGGTTACACCCGCAACCGCGAAACTTTCTTTTGAGCATATGTATCGAATTTTTAAGGCTTCTATTACGTTTCTCGTCAGATTCTCATCAAGCATTGCCCACTGGAAGACGAAGGTAATAAGCGTCACTAAACGCGACAATCTTCGCGCATAAAAAAAAAACGAAAACCTAAACATCAAATTGACTTGCGCTTGAGCTTCTTGGAATCCTTTTCCAGCGTGATAAACGAACGGTCTCTTCAATAAACTAACCAACTTCAACGGGATCGTCTCTTTGCAGCCGAAAAAAAAAGATATACAGATGCGGACCTCAATAATACACGGCATGTCGCTATGTCACAACACTGGAAAATTTTGCGTAGCTGTTCAGCGAAGAGCACGACGATTGTTCGACATTGGCTGGCTCGCGCGCCACGCACGCCCGGGCTTGGAAACTATAGCCAGCTTTAGTTCGGTGACTCAAAATAAATACGACTTAGCGTCGGATTCGCGTCATCGAAAACAACAGAGGAGCTTCGCTTTTCATCGAACGATAGCGTTTTCGTCTGACGGTGGACCACAAACGTCATTTTCAACGCATGAGACAATTTATTTAAAGAATCAAATTTCCATGCCTGACTTCCATCGCACGAATTCGGGAAATTTCGCATCAAATGAAGTACTGTACCGCACTCAACAGCACAGCTCGTAATGAGCTCAACGACTACTGAAGACAGGCATATTTCAATTGAGCGCGAGAAGTGAAAGGGGCGACGCGCAATATGAAAATTGAAGAAACCATCTCGTAGAAGCAGAAGACACATTATTTTGGCAAACGCGGCAACCGGAGAACGCAGACGGAATTCATTCATCAAAGACCGTGACCAATGGAAAAGAAAAACAATACGAACAGGAATTATACAAAGCAAGCCAAGTTCTCTGATTCAAAGGTAGAAATAAAACAGTGCAACATAAGGAAAATGCCCTCATGATCAAGTATATACGAGTTGCCAGATAAGAAGCCAACTGCGGATTCGAGAAAAATAAAGTAGGCTATTTTAAAGGTACAAAACTCAGAACAAGGGGTTGAGTTTTCGTTGCTGAACAATTTAGTCGTATATTACAGAAAGTACAGAATATTTCGTGCGCAATTGTCGGCGGATTAAGCGGAACACTGCAAGCCGGTGACTCAGAGCACCCTTCATTTAAGAGTCGAAGAGCAGAGGGGAGTAAATCACATCGTGGTCCGACGAGGGTTTCAGCTGGTCTTGAAAGCTGCTTGGGGAAACATGGAGGAATGACGGGGTTTCACGGCAGCCGCTTTCCAGAAGCGTTTGTGACTCGCTTTGGTCGATTTCAGTTCGCGCCACCTTGCTGGCGGATTCGCTGTCCGCGGGAGATCACCTGCACCAGAAACACGGCATCAGGCTGTGGATCAAAAGCTGATGACCACGCAAATTCGGAAAAAATCTCGGGGTATATGACTACGACCGAATCTGTAGAAAATCACCTTTTCCGCGGAAGACTTATTATCGTGCATATACGATTGAACCTCGATAACTCGAACCTCTCCGAGTCAAAATTTCAAAAAGTTCCCGCCTGAATTCCCTCAGGAACAATGCATTGAAAACCCTCCTAAATCAAAGGTTTTTTGCTCGCAAACCTCCTCAACTCGAATTTCCTCAGGTCTTTTGGCTATTGTTTTATTGACTCAGGGAAGAAACAAGCAATAAAATAAGTAAACGGGTTATCCATATTCTCACTTTTTAATCAACTTGCTCGTTTGCTATTCTGTATAATGACTGACAAATTTGATTCTTTTGTATTTGCTTTTTATATAAACACTTGTTCATTTTAAACATGATTTCATCAGTCGGTCCTGATGGGTAAGCTGGCGCTTTCGTATAGAATAATCAACATCAGTAACAGTTTTAGCTATATAATTATATAAACCATGCCCAAATTGCAAACCATCGGAAGTGAATAACGAAGCGGCCCGTGTGAAAGTTTCGATGAGATGTTTCATTTCCCATTTTTGGAGTTGAATCTTTTAATCATCTGATAACTTCAATGCGGTAATAGAAAAAGACTCCCAATAAACTTCCCTATTCGATTTTTCAGACACAGGCATCCGAATAATGAGAGTTCCACTGAAGTTTCTGATTTCGCATAATTTGGGTAAGACCGCACATATTTTCACCGAAGCAATTTGACCGGTTCATCATTCGCAGAAAGAGAAACATCATTCGTGAACTAATTAAGAGGTGCTCCAGGAAACACCAGGTGGTTGTATATATAGGTTCCGCGACATCCCAGAGCATGACGTTAAATATGACTACAAAACAGCACAGGATTGCACTTCAAATTACCTGTATCTTGTCCAAGAACCTGCCGTTGTCGCTGAATCGGAAAGTTAATCCGTCGGTGTCGAGACGACGAAGTTTCTTCGGGGATAGTCTATTGATGACTCGTGCGTTCCCATCCGAGGTGGGCGCTGCGGCTTCACGGATACTGGAACCAACGTTGGATGATCGAGCGCCACTTTCGGAGCGAGCGGGTTGCGGCGAAGGTGCGGGCGCTTCAACGCCAGGAGGCAGGGCGTCTGATTGTTGGCGAGTCCGCGGTGGCGGTCGTGGACGCCGCAGCGCTTCCGCCGTGTCCGCAGATGTGATGAACGGCACTGAGGCCACAAAAAACACAAAGCCTTCATCGCCCGGAAGCACTTCCGGGGTCGGCATCACAGCGATTCCGTTCAGCGTCAGATTTCCTGCGTCAATATGTATTTATAATCATTATATTCCTCTCTACCTGTACACAAAGACTTAATGAAGCAGCACGGGTTTATATTACACCGGAGGCGAAGAATATATGGGATCAAACTGCGGCAAAACGAAAAGAATGAACCATTGTTATCATTACTTTCCTCACGAGTACCAGAGGGTTTTACAGCTTGTCAAAAATAAACATAAAAATAAAACGGAAAAATGACACGAAAAAATTATGATTAAGGCATATTATCAGTTGATCTTGAGTCATCAATGACGATGAAAAAGGTATAAGTAGAACTTACAAGTTCTAAGCATGGAATAGACACCTTATTCAGCTAAGAAAAAAACAGTATTTCCCCAAGAAAATCCACCATATATAGAGATTAAATGCCAAAAAGGAGCTCCAGAAAAAAAGGAACCTTCGAACAAAATCAAAGTCAGCTTCAAGTAACTGACTGAATAGAAATGAACGCACCCTGAGAGCTGTCAACTTGGTATGACTTGTCCAGCACGGAAATCGAGGTTCCCTTCAGGTTTCTCAGATCAACAGGTGGGGGACCGATAAACAGAGTTCTTAGGGTTTCCACTCGGAAGCCCGGATTCGTGATGAACGGATCCAATAAGCCAGGCTGTAACGTCTCGAAGGCAGCATCAACGGGCGCAATGAATGTCACTCCCGGAGCTGTTCAAGAATTTTTTTCCATCGCATTAATAGAAAGCTGGCCGAATGCACTTTTTTAGTTTAACACGGTTTTTATCAACATTGGTAAAAATTTCACGAAAAATATAAACGGAAATGCATTTATAGCTCGAATAAGGTCGTCGATTTAGAAAGCTTTAAACAGAGCTGAGAAAAAAATCAATCCCATAATAAAGTTAGTCCGTAAATTATGCGATATTTTGGTCATGTTCTGAAGAAAAGTCCAGAGAAACAGTCGCCAGAACATCAACCGATACAGTACGAAATCGAGGAGATCCTTTCGAAAAGAACTAGCTTTTAATGGTTTGTTTGCTGAAAGAAGCGCGACCGTTCAGAAGCACATGCAGCGTTCAATTTCATTAACATTCAAGAAAATTTTCCACATGGAAACATCTAGCTGGAGAAAAAAGGATTGCAGCGAGGAAATAAATGCTGACGGATGCATGAAACTCTCCCTGTCACATTTCATGCTTAAGATAGGTTCTGAACATGAATTTCTGAAAAGCATGCCGATAGCGCATACGGGAACTCACTGAAATCTTCCAGCATTAGAGAAGTCATGCTTTCGTCAAGATACTTGATGAGGAGCTTGTGCATTCCAGTCTTTCTCAACGCAGCCTGTATATCACTGAGGATTTTGAAAGAAATTTCCTCGGAACGACTGGGAGGTGCAGGTGGAGCAGCCACGTTGGTCTCTCCGACGCTCTGCTTCAAATCTTCTGATACAGGAATCCCGAACGGATTAACGGCAGGCAGTTTCGAAAGTGCTTCTACCATATCTTCACTTGGGGTCAAAATCCGATCCACGATGTAGATCAAACCAGCGCCTTTCGGAAGCGTGATTGCGGGCAAATCCGCTTGAATGAACTGGTTCACAGTGAACACACCTGTAGATTTGCAGCATAGTTTCATATTTTTCGGCATGGATACATGAGGGTAATTTTATTCATCTTCTGTGCCATGACATTATTGAAGATCGTTTACTTTATACCAAGCCCATGAGGCCATGATGGCAGCACAGATTCAACTGCTCCTACTTAGAGAGTCGATAAAAAATTTTACGCTGATTCCAACAATCCGTGCAATATTATAAGCGCTGTATAGCTTATATATATACTACTCCGTGGTAAATGACAAAGCAAGGTGATTTACCTGGATCGTTCGACTTCTGAATATTGATTGGAAAGCCGTTCAGCGAGCTAAAAACTGAGCCCGGGGGTAGAAAAGCGATTTCTACTTTTCCTTTGACGAAGTGATGAAGCATTGACTTGCGTCTGAAACTCTCTGTTCCTTCGGAAACATACGGATTGGCAACATCTTGGAACAGACTCCTGAACACAGCACTGTCCGACGGCACAAAAGCAGTATAAGGTTGCATCAATCCGTTACCTGCAAACACAATAATAAGAGCCACAGTGGTTGATCAAATTTCAGAGCTTAGTGGAAATCATCTCTTGTCTTGATGAAGAATACTGCACATGCCGCATTTTTACGTAGATATGAGACGCACTTTTTCCCGAAATATTGCTTCAAAACATCAGAGTGCATATGTTAGAACCGCAGGGCGTTCAAGCATCGACAGTGAGCCTTATACAAAGGAAGACCTATTCAAAGGAATCATTAATGATCACCTCAGTGAACATCGAATATTCTACCTGCACCGCTTTAGATAGAGTTGAGAACATGATTTGAACATAATGCAGAAAAAAAAATGCTACGTCCGACAGTAAAAACCTAGGATGGTGTCAGAAAACCTCTTCTTCGATTCCCCTGTTTATGAATTTTTGAAAACACCCGAACCAAATTAATTTTTCTCCTATTGGAGATAAGCCCGCAAAATTGTTTCTCACAAAAATTCGAGGGCGTTAAAAATGAAGGTACTGTACGTCCATTACAGATTGTACTTCATATATGATTCGTCCTGATTCGGGATGGAGCCGTTGAATGAAAATTCTTTAAGGCTCCAAAGCGAAGGGAAATCAAGACGAAGCACGCGATCATGTGTAAATGATGCATCAAAGAAACGCGTACCGTCGGTTTCCGGGAACTCTCGTGTCAAGTCGGATGCCAGAACGTATTTGGAGAATTCTTCGAAGGTAGTGCCAGAAATGTTAACGTTCTCCAATACGGACACGAGAATCTCAACGAAGTTTTTGCAATCTTCACAGTCAAAACGGGCCACCTCTGGCTCGGCCTTGACGGGTCGTTTTGAAGGCACAGGTGAGGAAACTTGTGGCGGACCGACGGGTTTCATGAGCGGATGCGAAAACGGTGAATGAGGTCCTGCTTTACGGATAGCTTCTGCAACTTCCGCATGCGAGGTCAAGTGCATTCCAATCGGGTATATGTAACCCAGATTTTCAGGTAGCACGATCGGATTCGTCTCCAGCATGACGTCATTAACCGCTAATTTTCCTGCGGATTTCCGATGTTCATGAAAAGACGTATGAAAACAGAAAGAGCAAAAGTTATACACATCAGCAGATTCAACACCGATGATATTGCTTCGATAAACCGTACCATCACTTTCCGTGACAGAAAGTTGATCCCCATTCAGCGCAGAAATTGAACCAGCTGACTCAATTTTTCCGGGAATCATCATTCGGAGCAAAGAATTCTTCCGGAATTCAGTGTCAACCAGAAATACATCGATCGCATCAGCAGGAAGCCCACGACGGAATGCGGAATCAGTCGGTGCCAAGAAGGTATATGGACCACCTGAGAAATTATCAAGGCCTGATCACGAAATACAGTACAGTACTACACTGATGCACATTATTTCAGCACCGGAAAAAAAACTTAGGTGAAGAGCAAAAAGGTTTCAGAAACATGAACTTCGAAAATTATCAGTATACAGTATATGAGAAGTGATGAACTGTACAGCACTTTCATTTTCATGAACTATGTAACGAATTACACATTTTTGCATCGTAGACATCAACAGAGGAAGGATATACAGTACAGTACTGGGAAATTCTTCACGATATTACAATATCTGCAAACTGAGCTAAGATTCTGCTATTCAAACAGGAGGGGATTATATGTTTCCAGCTCGATCTCGCACTAAACGGATGGTATGATTTTTATAACATCGCCAATATTTAATACGGATGGGCATTAAGCCCGTGCTGCCGCAATGGACCTCGGGTGGATCATAATACTGGATAGCACGAATATTCTCAAAAATAAAATAAAAATCCTGAACTTCGGCAAAGAATATGACGGACCTTGAGCTGCGGGCAAAGCCGTAGAGAAATCCGTCAATCGCATGTAGCGAACAAGCCGGGTGAAAGCAGGGCCGTTGTTCTTGGGCGAGTCTTCCAAGGACCTCAAAACTAAATTCAAGAAAACTGGGAAATCTTCCAGGCTTCGCTCAGCCGCCATTTCCTCGACAATTGATTCCGTCGTTGAGGAATCTTTCGCGTCCTCAAAAGAATGCGTCTCAGCTTCTACCACACGTGTTTCCGTGGTGGTCGTCGCCGTGACAGTCGTCACTTCTTCACGGGACTCTTCGACCAAGCTCGCGGCAGTCGTCGGTTGGTCGGTCTTCCCAGTCTCTCCTCCAGCAAGGGATCGTACCTCAACCGTTGTTTCAATCGTCGTCGGGTTCAGCGTGGTTTCCGTGTGAGCTAATTCATTTCCTAGGATTAAAATTAAGATTAATGAAGGTTTTCCACGACTGCCGATAATTTCATCATTACGTTACATAGACAACTTTTTCGTCGAAGTAAACCAGGTTTACAATTAAAGAACGATTCCCCAGACGCTGGCTTGCAACCACTACAACAAACTGAACTCTTTGCTTGAACGTTCCACGCGTCATCAGTTAATTGATAAGGCACTCGAGCTTGATTCACAAAAACCGAATGCAGGTATTGTTCAGGTGGTCAGTATAGGGACACATGAACAAGAGGATATCATAGGAAATTAGAAACTCGAACCCTAATTTTACGATTATACTCGGAGACTTTAAGAACCAATCAAAGTCACGAAGTTGATCACACAAATTAAATTGAACGGATGACTATTCCAGCTTGAAACGCGCATCTTCTTCCATCGTAAATTTGACACAACTTTAAAAAAATCGATTGTACGTTTTCAATGAAATCTGGATGGACTTTTGAAGGGATCCTTTTCGCAATTTTATTTCAAAATTTGAGCGCGCGTATTTTACGGCATCAAAATATCTGTAGGTACTCGATTAAACATGCTCGCTGATGAGGAAGTATCTCGACCATCAACAAAGAGCTGAACGATAGAATGTTTCGTGAAGATGCTCATTTTAGCGTTGAAAGAGCCAGCGGCAGCTTGTGGTGAGACAACTAGAAATGTATATACGATCACTGAATCTTCAATCGAACCACGCACCTTCAGTTTGACCGGTTACGCTTTCGAGATCAACTTCATTCGCTTTCTCTGGACTCTCACTCGGTAGCTGTACAATCTCCTGTGAGGACCCGGCAACAGGCTGATCATTCAGGATGAGCGATTCGGCACTCGGTTCCACTTTAGACTGAGATTGAGAAAAAGGGTTGGTGGTAGAATCTTGTCCGATAGCGTCGTCAACGTCCGTAAGAGGAATTAATAGCCCCCGCACAGGCACGATTCTTCCGAATTCCAATTCAATTTCGCCGTCCTGGTCCACCAGCACATTGTTGGCTCTCAACAGATTCGCTGCAATGCAAATAGAGGCGTTCAAGACTCGAGTCCGACACAAAAACCATGGGTTGGCTTCATTTGTTGCACTGAGAACTCAACCCTGGCAAGGTACGGTTGACTCACGCGAATGACGAGTAAACTTTATGACGTGTCCGCCCAGCGAAGTTACGTTTAAAGGTTCTTCCAAGTCTTCGAAGGTCAGGGCTTCGGTGATGTGCTTGAGGATAGCAACGTCACGGAAAGCACCATTGGAAACGAACGGGTCGATGGCGTCGGCAGGGATTGCGAAGTGAATCGCTGTGTTACTCGGGGCGAAGAAGGTCAAGGGCAGGCGAGAATCTACGAGATGTGACGAGACGATAAAACTGCACTAAGGTCACCTGTCACGCACCATTATCCGTACGCAAGGCATATTTCAACTGGAGTAGTGGAAATGCTCGAACAGTAATACAGCGACAGCAATGGACGAAAATTCGAATTTCACTACCCTCATGGACTAGAACACTAGATGTCGCTGCCGCAAAAGTGAAACCCAACAACTGGACCAAGCTGTGGGGACATGAATCGACGACTTCCCTTTTCTTCATTAAAATGATAAGAATCTGAGATCTAAAATAAATAAAACCTTTCACTTGAAATTATATTAATACATGTACACGATTATAGACAGCATATGCACTACACGGTATCGTTAAATGTGGACATTGTAATTGTGAATCAAATCGCAACATTTTTCAACATTTTCAATTTTCAACTTCAAGTCCAAAATTGCGTAAATACAATACTCATTCTAAGGCTGAAAACGTACCAACAGTATCCCCAGGGATCGTGCTGCACTGGATGTAAGAAACGACGGAGGAGAACTGCGGGAGCGGTTTGAGCGCAGCGACGACCTCACGGAAGAAGTTCGAGGAAAATTCGTTTTTTGGGCTGCAGCGACGACTTAAAGCAGAATTCACTTCTTTGTCCGAAACTCTGAACGGAAAATCTTGCACCACCAACAATCGCCCGGCCCCATTTCCAAATTCTCCACTGCTCTCAATGTCTACCCGAGCTCCGTTCACCTCCATCACTCCTGTATCTGCCGGAATGAAAGAAAAAATTTGAATAAGCACAAAATGATCTGACATGTCAGCATGAGCCTAATGTGAATGTAAATGTCTTGAGGAGCAAGTCCAGAAACAGATAAACCAGTTCCCGAACGGATAAACCCTTATCCGTTGCTGGACTAGGGTCGAATTGTGAAACGGCCGAACTGCGAGACACCTCCCATGCCATTTCCCCAGCGCGTGCAGGTCGCATTGCGAGTCGACCTCCCATCAGCAAATTCGACTGTCGAATTGCGGGACGGACACATTGCGGGAAGGTCGAATGTGAGGTACCACGTGTATTCTACAATGCTGGAGCTTATTTAAAACAAATGGAAAAGCTCCAGCATTTTCCATTGGACACTTACAATAAATACGTGTCCAATGTATATGTACCCCATTCGTCTGTAAAAGCGATTTCTAAACCTTAACTATCAGAACGTTGAAAGCCTCCACATTTTTGTGCGTGGACGAGAAATTGCATAAAGTCAGCACTCACCGAATTTCTTGAACACAACGTCAAATCCCTGACTCAGAGTGGGAAATGATGCTCCATTTTCAGCTTTCTCTGGGTTTAAATTGCCCTTAATTATCAATCTCTTGAACATTCTATCTCTGAAGAATTCGTCAACTTCAACGGGGTCAACTCCTTCCTTCTCAAGAGCTTTGAACGACGGATCTTTCAGCGCAATCAACGTGTATTCTTCCCCTGAAAGAATATTAAAATATCACAAGAGTGGAATAAAATTTTTTTTCAACGCCGATTAAGAAAAGACGAACTTTTATGAACCAATTTTAAAAGTAATCGCACTTAGGATTAGGCACTTTAAATTGTACCTTCTTCAAGAGGATGTGATGCACTGTAGGTGGTCCAATACTTCTTCATCTTCGACAAATCGGTTTGTCCCTTGAGGGCTACGTTGGCACCTTGAACGAAGGGGTGCTTTCCAGCTCGTTCGGGCTCGTCAGCCATGGTCTCCTTCAACGCCGACGATTCCATGACAGCCAAATTTTCAATAGCGTTGTTAACATCCGTTGCAGTAATGAAAGGCACTTTGTCAACTGGATAAACGATACCAAGCCCCTCCGGCATCACCAGCTTCTTCAGCGGGTCAATCGTTATGGTATTCTGCTGATCGTAAGTCAGCAAGATGACGTTTCCTAAACAACCAAAAAGTTCAATGATTTAGAAGTGCGACCGAGAGACTTGAACGATTTTTCGTAAGATTTATCAAGATAGAATTCTTTTTTTTCAATTCCGAGAAGAATGAGTATAATTTATCGTGTCTTAGGTGTTCCCACAGCCAGGCTGTATCTTAAAATATGGCTGACAGAACTGCTGTGAACGGGAGGAAAAATTCCTAAGATACATTAGAGCAAGATGTATGTCAAAAATGTCACACTTGACAATGGCCGGGGCAAAAAAGCATACGCTTTCAAACCGCCGATGCGCACACTTCAATAAAGAGCGGCTTCATTTGAGGGAAATAATTCCCTTATTCAAGAAAAAGCAACTTAGCTCTCGATAGTACACCTATCAATGGTCAGCAAAATAAAATGAAAGTTACTGATGATTTAATTTCCTATCTGAGTCGAGACATGCCCATGCATTTTTCTTGAAAACAATTTAATGGATTGGCGTCTGTGTCAGAAATGAATAGACAAGGAGGATGGATATTCCCGAATTATTTGATTCACCGAGTTAAGACCGAATTTTACATATGACACAGAATGCGAAGTATAACATGCATCGGACAAATTTATCCTCGCAGAAAGAAATTCAGAGGGTAGGTAGCTCAAGAAATGTCAACAATCATGATTAAAAATCAGAGGCAAATTACAGACCATGCTTATGAACAGTGAGGGACTGATCTCCCAACGTCCTGATTTCCTCCGGTTCCTCCAAATCGAAGATATTGACAGGCTGTGGGGCAATAAAGTTGAGCAGACTCTTCTTTCGGAACACGGGATCATCAGCGAACGGGTCTGGCAAAGCGTCAGACACGATTTCTTTGAAAGCCGCGTCCGTCGGGGCGAAGACAGTGTAAATCCCAGGAAAAACTGCAGAAAAAGTCGAAAAACTACAGTATTTGCAACAGAAATTGTAAAAAAAAATGATTTCATCCTCAAAATAGCTACTGTACTATGATTGTTCATCGTATATGATATCCATCAAGTAAAATGAACGCAAACACGATTTGGATGCATAATAATTTGGATGTGTCAGCTGCAGTACATTACCTAAGCCAGTACATTACCACCTAAGCCAGAGTTTTAGGATTAAATGAACGCATGCTATGTTGACATTTTTAGGTCTCACATTAAAAAAAATACAGAAGCTGCGAAGAATTTTTAGAAATCCAAATTTCTCTTGGTCAAGAATACAGATTCAACACGTATTCGTCACTTGATCGATGTAGCATACAGGATTCAAAGATGGAGTGACAGACAGACTTCAGAGGCATACGACGAGAATGCATGGTCAACATTTAGGTTACAAAAAACGCCAACTTGACCTCCTCCGAGATATTTTCGTCAGGTTAATTGACCACGACAAAAATAAATTTCTGTTTGATACAGTACTTCACTCGTAAATATCTTCCTGGCAAAGAGAAAGGCGTCAACCTCCCATGCGTGAAATTTATGAAAGTGCAAATTTTTTTTCCTCGCTCAACCATTTCTATGAAGTATCCTTTCTGATAGCTGTCAGCGTATAGTCGCGAAAGTCTGGAATGAATGAGCGATTCGAAGTCGTGTCTTTATTGTCAATGGAATGTGACCCGAACGACACGTGGGCGATCACCGAGACTGACCCGCGGATTCGTCGAGTTCCTCCGACATGTCAGTCGAGGCGAGATAATCGCGCAGCTTGGTGAACTCGTCTGCTTTCGCTTCCAGTGCAGCAAGAACGTCTTCGATCACTTGATGCACGGGCGCGGCGGAGTCGCTCGACAGCGGGACTCGCGTCATTGACGCGTTCACGTCGTCCTCATTGATCCCGTTCACGCCGTCGATGATGTACATGTTGCCCAGGTCGTAAACGAACAAGTTCGATTCCAGCACTGGGATCCCATTGTAGGTCAAATTTCCTGCGAAAGAATACCGTCGTGCAATAGATGGACGATGCAATCCATGACTATAAAAATGGAAGTCACCTTCAAAGGTGGAACGAATTCACTTCGAAAAACTCCTCTCCAATGCACATAGGAATCGATTTTAAAATATGTTTGAACAATACCTGTACTCAGTTTTCGTAACTGATGCCCGACCTTGCTTTCTAGAATTTCTCGGAGATGTCGCTTACATCCTAATTTGATCTTAGAACTCAATTCAACGTAACCTGGGACCAAAAAAATTCAGGCGACACCATTATATAGGTAAAAGGAATTCATGGAATCAGACATACACGGGAAGTTGTTTTTTTTTCGTCGGGATCATTTCCGTCTGTAGTTTGTTTTAAGACTTCTCCCATGAGCATTTCAATCTATTCGTCGTCGAATCGGGTTTAAAAGCCTTTACTTACAAAATGAATTCTACAATTGAATGACTTATCAAGATACTTGCAGGAAAATTGACTATTGAAGACCTTGGTGAACCTGGATTTTTGAACAGAGTCGTTGGATTCTTTTCAAAATGTAATCAAATGTTCTAGATAAAAAAAAAGTGAGCCAAACGTATTCAAGAATCAACAACTGTCTTGAAAACAGATGTCTTCCAGAGTCGAAAAACGCAGCGTAACAAACCGTCAACTGATTTCAAAATGACTTCGGTCCCGGCCATTGTGGTCAAGACGACGTCCTCAGGTTTTGACAGGTCTTCGACGTACTTGTAGCCGGGAACAAAGTGATTCAGCATCATTTTTCGGTTCAGGTCCGCATCGATTTCAAACGGGTCGCGGAATTCGGACCACCGAGCCGACTCCAACAAATTCGTGATGGCTGAGTCCCGCGGGATAAAAGCAGTGTATGATAAGTGATTTCCATCTGGAACAAAAAGAATCCTCCATGAAGTTGAAATTTTTCTGCCAGTAAAAAAAATAATAATACAGCATTATAAGGACAGTTACTCTCTCTATCTTCTAATCATCAATAACACCAATTTTCGACGCTCGAGCATGAAAGGAAGTTAAATTTAGAGCTTTTCAACGGTTATTGGTACACGTGTACCAGTCAAATACCACAAAAGATATTTATAGCGTCGAGTTAGGCCTTCAATACAGCGTAAATTAGCATAATCAAATAAAAACGTCTTTTAACCAGATTCGGATGAAGACGATGCAATCATTTTCCAGACAATTTTTCCGAACTACTGCATGCTTAATCTGAGTTCCAGTCACAAAAAAGATTGTGCAGTACATTACCGACATTAGCATTAGATGGTGGTATGCAAGATTCGCAAGATTTGGAGGGGCAATATTCCTCCAAAAGAAATCCAAATTGGATCCAAACTCCTCCAAAATGGTTCCGAATTGGATCCAAACTCCTCCAAAATGGTTCCAAATTAGATCCGAACTCCTCCAAAAGGGATCCAAATTTGATCCAAAACTGATCCAACTTCTGTCCTTCCAAAATGTGCAGTCCGCTGCAGTACAACTTAGGCAAAAATGTTGGACTACTTTTGGAGCAGTTTTGGATCTGAATATGATCCCTTTTGGAGGAGTTTTGGATATATGCGGACAACTTCTTGCTCATTGGGTACTGTACAATAGGCGGTAAATTGCCTTGGAAACATCAAGTGAAAGGGCCAGAAATGTCTTTAAATCTTCCAGTATCTTTACAACATAAACTACGAAACGAGTGACAATAGAATTGTAAAAGACTTTTTTAACCTACTGTCATGCGCAAAAATGAAGTAGTTGATCGCCTTTATATCTCACTCCCGCTGTTCGTTGTTCGGAATAATCTCAAATCGAAACACGAAGTGCAACCCAAAAGTCTTCAAAACGAAAATTAATATCTTTTAAGAGTTTCAACAGACCTTTTCTAGTCGGGAACAGGTCGGAGACAGTGGAATAGTTGAGGTATGAGGCGAAGAGCGTGGTGTCTTCGCGGTCCTCCAGGTTCATGAACACGTGGGACAGGAACTGGGATTCGGGCCACGGGGACCCAAGCAAGGGACCAGTTTCCTTGTCCCTGTGGGCCTCGTTCAGCTCCCGCACTAACTCGCTGGTTACGAAGAACAAGTTGTCCACGAAGTACAACGTCCCGTGCGACACAGGTGTTTCCTCGAGCAACAGCGGAATATCGTTCAGATAAATTGTTCCAGCTGAAAAAGGTTCCATCACGAGTTAAATAAAGGCATAAAAGTCTTCAAACTTCCCAACTTCACTGAGGCTTAAAAACATGTTAATGAACTACAATATCAAGTTTTACACCAAAATGAAGGTGCACTCATCCGGGAGTCGAAATCCTGAATATTCATTCATCCTTAATAAAATTTTCTGAACAGCTATGCCTCAACAAATTGCTCGAAAGGGGCGATTCTTCAAAACTTGCCTCAGGTCCAGACTTCAATGCAGCCAGAAAGTAGTAAACATTAGTAAACAGTCAAAATTTTCAAACGCATTGATCCTTAAAAAAATGTCTTGCACACCAGAAAGCCATCTTTAAAAGGTACAGCAGAATTTGACTCACACAGTGCGTATAATTCACACACATCGGTAGTGCGTTTTTGCTGGCTTGCATACTCAACGATCAACATTTACTTTTTCGTCGATTTGCGGAACAATATCGTTTTCTGTAAATTCAATATAGAATCAAAAGGTCACTCCCAAATGGCCAAATGCAAGGAAACAACCCTCTTCGTCTTAAAAGTAACTTCGCCATCGGACAGTCAAGCAAGAGGACAAGCGTTTTTTTTATAACTATAAACGCTGGATTAAACAAAACGGTCGCTTCTATTGGATTCACAGTAATCATGAGCGTTTCTATTTACTCTCTTTTTAAAAATTACTCCTTAAAATACTGGTACATGTGCTTCAGGTTGAAAATCCGGGTTTTGTTTCCTGGATATAAGTTCGCAATTATCCCTGTTCTCTTCCACGTCCCAAGTACAACAACGTATCGAACAAATTGAGCAGAATATACTCGCTTTAAAATCGCGGGCATTTTAGCACGGAAGCGAAAATTCACGGCTACTTGACAAGGGAAAGACGGCTTCGAGCAACCGCCGCCCTCTTCGAGGGAAAATAGGTCACTGATTCTGTTTCGCAGTCAGGTGGCGAGAGCGAATTCGCATAACACAGGCCTGAGAAACAATGAAAACGGATTTCCCTTCAAGCTTCCGTTGGTTAGCGTTTCCCTCGGGTACCTCAAATTTCCGGGGGTTTACTTCACGCTTTCGCAGTGAGTCATACGGAAGTTCGGAAATATTTTCGCTTGAAATAGATGCCCTGCTCTCATTTTTCGAAAATCTTGAATATGACAATAAGTGCGGAAGTGTGAATACAAGATCCTCGATCTTCTATTGCTCAGAATTCCAGCTGCGTGGATACGGGTTTATTTCATGATTAAGTGGTCGACACGAAAACGCATCTAGTATCAAACTAGATGAGCTTGACCCTCTATTGAAATATACAGTACTGTACACAGAATTAATGCTTCATTACCGGTGGACAATTTTTTTCTTTTACCGGTCGTCTTGGCAGAGCTCAAATTGTTATACTGTGCTGAATTAGAAGAATCTCCCTAACATAAATCGATTTGCAACAATTTATTCTTTTATCCTGCGTAAATCGCTGTACCGAAAGTCCACGAGTCTTCAACTACCATTATACAGAACTGTACAAGCATACTCGACAGACTGAACAGCATTTTGGAAACGAATAATTTCTCGCGGGGACTAGAAAGGCATGCATGATGAATGAACATGAATTATAAGATTAACTTGGTGAAGACTACAAATTGAAATTACAAGATTAGACGAAATACAAATCAATAAAAAATAAGAACCAGGAATCACTATCGAAAATCTTCCATGAACTTGAGCAACGTTCCTAAATTTCGAACTCGAGCGTGGACTAACACGGTCAGTTTTTCCCCCTTTTCCAATAATGTATTGTATTTCTTTTGCGAGAAAAGCGAAAAACCTTGAAGAGGTCACGTTCATCGTTCTGTAGCTAATCCGCTCTTCCTTTTCGACGACAGATGCATGTAAAATCTGCTAAGGAAGCATGAATTTACAGTACAAATAAATGCACACACGAGGCAAAGAAACCCAGAAAATTGCGGAATCTGTGCGGGAAAATGAACGCAATAATATGCGATTTTCAGGGCGTCAACTGAAGGCTTAAGACGAGGTTTTGTTAGAAAAGATTGGTCGCTCATTTTTACACATTATTTCATATTAGTGCACCAAAGGAAGTGGTAAATTTGCGGCGAAGAAAAATCAAATTACTGCAGTGTACTTCGAAATTTGCCCCTAAGCGAACCACAAGGCGAGAAAAGCACGATAAGTGATTGTCGGCTTTCGATTCAGTAAATGGCCGTATTTCGCAATCCGCAGGCGCCGCGGTGTCCCCGGAATCGGAACGCAAGATTTCGTGTTTCCGGGAACCTTCTAGGCAATTCAAAACCAGGCTCGGTGAGAAAACACGGACTTCGCACGGCAACCGCTCGTCGACAAAACAAAGCGTTGTCCGAACCATTATCGATACATCATCTGCAGTTCGTTTCAGCATAAACTTGCAAAAACAAGCCACCCCGCTGGTGGCCGTGACCTGGTACCCACATGCGCATCCCGGGCTTCCCTCTGGAGTCTGGACACAACAATCCCCCAGCACTTTCATTTTTCCGGCGGGGAAAACGCATTCCAGGACTGCATAATTTCGCGAAATGCGAATATCCCCGATGGCCTACTTACTGTCCTCGTCGATCCGGACGTGTAACGTTTTGCCCCCCAGCGTCTCCAGGGTTTTCTGTTCTTTCAGCAAATCCACGGTCCATTTCTTCTTCACGAAATGATTCAATAGCGTTTCCCTGGTGAACTCTGGAACGATGAACGGATAGAAGCCCCAGTCGATCGGGTGCCAAGCTTGAATTGCACCGTTCCGGGGCACAAACAATGTATACTCCTCATCTGCGAACAAAAAACGGCAGTCCTTGAGGTCACTTCAAAGCTCCACTCCTGAATCGAGCTTCAAAATACAGTAATTCATAACAACGAAACACCGCAGTCGGCGTAAACAATAAAATTTACGATACACGCGAGAGCCTATAACGAAAAAGTTGAAACTCCTCTTGAAATACTGTATGAATGAGAACCCACTGAACGAAACAGCTTGTGGTGAATTCAGTAAACTATCTTTATATACAGTACTAAAATCGAGAAAATATCGAGGATAGTTCTACCTTCAGCCAACTTACGCATTTAGTCTCCGGAAGCAGGGACAAGTTTTAAAGGGAAATTTTGCATACACTTCAATCATGTATACTGTAATACGACATCATGATAAGACGCACCTCAATTTTTGTCCTTCGAAAGTGAAGACAATTTTGCCTATAAATAATAGAAACACTGAGATCACATAATGTTTACAGTACAGTATTTATATTTATTTTTAATCAGAGTCTGCTGGTTCTATTAATGCATTAATTCACAGCTCGTCCTCTCCGAACACGTAAAACTTCAAGATATCGCCATTAAACTGAAAATCATAGTTAGATTTGTTCGATTGCGTTTTGACGATTTCTATTCCAAAGTTTGAGTTGGTCTGAAGCAATCATGCTCATCATCTACGAATACGAAGCCTATTTTTGCAAAACTGTATTTCGATTACAGACGGCTGTACACATTTTCGGAACCCTCCAGCTCAAAGTTTTTCTCAAATCTGGGACGTTAAGAGAACAGAAAAGAAAAGCTTAGCATGCTTAAAAAACACTTCAGGGGCCATCTTCAATGAGGCCAGAAGTGTGTAGTCATACAGTAATTTGCTGATCTGACCATACGTGCTTTTTCTCGCTCCACCTTTGGAAATAACATTTAAACTCGTTATTTCTTTAAGGCGCCATTCCCAAACTGAAGTACTGTATTTTTCTTCGCAGAACAAGCAGGGGAAAGTCATAAATTCTTTATCACGAAGGGATTCTTCGTCGTAATCGTTCGGTCCAGGTTCAAGGTTCACTGCTCAGCGAGGGTAGGATAGTGAGGCATTAGAAAAACGAAAAGTTAGAACAGTAGCTGAATTCTCCTTCTGAGCCTGAGATTATGCACGAAAAAATCCAGAGCAGGTAATGAAATCCCGCATTAGCTCAAGCATGACGCGCCCCCGTTTTCGACGAGCAGCACGACGTTCGTGCAACAACATAAAGCCAAATCCTATCGAAATTTGCATTTTACAATGATGCAAAATTTTTCTAGAATTGTTTCTTGCGAAATTTTACGTAGAAAAAAAAGGTGAAGGTGAACGGTATAGGATGGAAGACAGCCAGATTTGCCACTTGAATCATTATTTTAGAGATTCAGGTCCAGTATTTGGACTCAGTAGCATTGAAATTTTCAAATTTCGGGGATCCGTCATCAAATCTACCGATTATTCCCTAATCTAGCAAAACGATAAGATGAGAGGAGATGCAAGCGGGAATCGCGTTTGGGCAGCATAAGCAGCTGTGGGCGGGTGGCCATCGTCTCCCCAACGACTCAACCCGCATCAACTACCCACTGCGGGGTGGCGACCTGATTTTGCCAACGCTCTACCGGCGTCCCACGGCCCGGCTCCGCGGGTTGCGCAATAACACGCGTTACGTTCCCGAGACGGATCTGCCGGACAGGCCCACCTTTCCCAGCCAGACGTGACGGAGCAGTCGTGTAAGCAGGCAGTGCCTTTCCCAGGGACCCAGAGGAACGCTCTGAATCGGTGCCCCCTGCCCTCCGCGAACCATCACTGCTGGTCTTCACCAGAGGGGAAAAGAAGACTGAACGCAAAGCAGACCGACTGAAGGCTGCTGGAATGAGAACCCGACAAACAATCCGGGGCAGATAATTGACAAGAGGTTTTCTCGGAATCGGCGAGAGAAACTTTTCAGCCAACGGCCAGATATTTCCAACTATTGCTTTCAATCGAATACGAAACCTCATTCCAGGCAAAAGTTTGATCTTAAAATTCACGAAGATCACTTTTAAAATATTCGATGGAGCTTCACATTCGATGAAACTCCATATACTTTAAACGTCTCATCATCGCAAATGAAGCAAACAATTCCTCGAGACAAGCACAATCAAGTGAAAAGTGTTTGAAGTTAAT
The DNA here is from genome assembly GCA_905338405.1 of Notodromas monacha. Taxonomy (NCBI): domain Eukaryota; kingdom Metazoa; phylum Arthropoda; class Ostracoda; order Podocopida; family Cyprididae; genus Notodromas; species Notodromas monacha. The sequence continues at coordinate 144,080 of CAJPEX010000047.1, read as the reverse complement.
TCATACAAATATTTACTACACTGTATTTTTAGTTCAAGCGCACATGAGTTAGATTCCCCATGTCTGGCGATATTACTTGTTTTTAACCAAGTAAGTGATGAATGAGTAGAATCAACGGACTTGACAGATTCTGTAGAAAATATATGCTATGAAAATAATTCTCAGGTAAACTTTTTCAGATTTTCGAGTCACACGAAAGAGCGGCGCGTTTAAATCGGTTCTTCTCTTTTAGAGAGGGGAAGCAAAAGCCGAATTAAAATTGTAAAAATTTAAGTTCCCGAAATTCAGAGCCGAAGGAATTTACAACGGAAATTCACCGAATTTTTCAGTAGGGTTCATTTAAAAAATCAGCACGTGATTAGACCTTCTAATTAATTTCACAGTTTCAGTAGGAAACGTGTCTGTGATTTTCGGTTTATCTGCCTCATCTATGTGATCCTCAGTTTCTCAGATGCTGAGTTAGCGGGATACACCATGTTCACGAGTGGACTCTCTCTATAACGAAATTCAGGGTACCAGAAAAATATGTAGAAGCTATGAGAACCCCTATGGGATGGATAAAGCACCCCTACTGGACCAAACATCTTTAAACGAAGAAACTCATCGTCGAGAGAGTCTACCTATATTTCCAGAAATTTAAGTGCAAATGTTCCTATTCAACTGAAAAAAATACCGGAAAAGATACTTCATGGGAGCACTCAAGTTATTTAAATCTCGGCTTGAAGTCGATTCAAGTTCAAGCCGTCATGCGAGCCTCGATCGCAATACTGTACAGATAAAACAACCCATAAAGATACCAAGATAAATGATGAGAAAATCTGGGAGAAAAAACGGGTGTACGATACCGAGTAAACGATCCGGAAATGAATGGATTCGCAAACGCCCGCACAACGATTGTGAAAAAAGCATCCTTCGCGCGAGTCCAGATGACGAACGAGTGGGCGACAAGGCAGTGATCCATTACAACAGCTTCCCTCACCGCAGCCCGGAAACGAAGGAACACATAGTCGGACTCTTCCGGTGGTCCGTTCATTTCCGCGTTGTTGCTCAGGATCAATCATGCTCGCGGGAGCCAAGCATCAACGAATATCCGTCCAAAACGATCCTCACGAAACGGCCGTCTTGATCCCACGTATACGACCACAATTCGGCAGTACAGTAGAGAGTTACGCACATAATCCTATGCAGTACAGTATACTTACACAGTAATTCCGGATGGAACTGAAACAACCCACTTATGTCCCTTGGTTTCCTCACGGCGCCCGCACGGAAAGTACAACCGCTTTGATAAACGGAACGAACTGTTGAACCCAGCTTATAACATTTATATTTTACTGAACATGCGTCTTCAGAGTGTTCAGACAAAAGAAAAGTCTAAATTGAAGACTTTCTTTTGCCACGAAAGCGCAAATTCTTTTGAAGTCTTCGCGAACTGGTACATCAAACAGAACATCGCTTTCTCATTCGCCAAGAATTTCACAAGCGGAGGATGTCTCGAAAACGGACGACTATCTTTCTGAATCAGGTTAGTATGCACCATGAAGTCTTCCATTTTTTTTAAAGACAATTCGCATTAAGCTTTCATATTGATCTTGTGATCGCTGACATTTTCACAAAAATATAAATGACTTTCATTGGTCGTTTGCATACTTTACCATTTTTTCCCATTATCTAACGTTGCATCATTTAGGACACGGGAAAGAATCATCCATCATTTAGGACACGGGAAAAAATCATCCAAAAGTACATGAACAAGAGTATATTCTTCGGGGACCCCTTCCTGAGTGAAGATCTGCGTGATTTTCCATCAAGGTCGCAGTGCAAAAAATTTCCTACAAAATTGAAGAAAAAAAACGTCTGTGGTGATCTGATGACCACAGCAGATTTGGGGTGAGATCTCTCATCCGAAGGTTAGAGTCAATTCTCTCAAGGTACTCGGGCGCATCAAGAATAATTGCATAAGTCGTCAGAAGGTTACAACTTTTTCAATCGTTCAGTCACACTCAGACCTTGAAGGATATTGCAAGTCCGACATTGAAGAAAAAGGTTGATGATGGGTGAATCACTTTTAGGACATCAGAAGGTTTCAACAATTGACCCAACACATCCCATGACTGGAGTAGGTTCGGCTCAACTTTTCATCATGGGATCTAACTCCATGGGATTTAACTCGAGTGAGCGGGAAACGACTGATGAAATCCTTTCCGATTACTGCCTACGAATATTGAGCCAACTGCTCGATCATAAAAACACATAAATATTGACTAAGCGCGGAAATCAGAAACCCCGGAAAGTTGGACAGTGATGCGATTCATCCGGCCCTTCGCAATCCATGATTCACTGGGTTCCAAAAATGAGCTTCAGCCAAAACGGCGTCAACGAAGCAAACATTGATTAAAATAACAATGGCACGATTCATGTTTTTCTTTCGGGAAACGAAGTGACCTTTTTCCCTGGAGAATGGACGTCTGCATCAGACGACTACAAGGATAAGCTGCCGGGGGCTTGGCGAGATACGATCGCCATCTCTAGGCCGATGACTCGGGTTGTTGGACGAAGGGCACATAATACCATCACTGTAACCAACGGGGTTTCCCAGAAGTTCCAACCACTTGATGTCGGGAAAATCTGCTCAAGATTTTCCACGATTCCGTTATTCAGTTTTCGGGAGCAACGTCCGACATCAGATAATTTGTTCGGTCGTGAAACGAATGACTGACGGGTGAACGTGAAGTAGAATGAATGGCATCATTGCGTCCACTAGGGAATTTGACGAATATAAAAGCAGTCCTTGACCTCACTTGATTCAAGAATAGACAGCAGCAGTCTCCAATTCTCCATGAATTCCCTTGACTTTCTTCATCTTTACATTTCTCGATCAAAATGTAAGAGGGATAAAAGCTAATCGCAAGAAGTGGAAAACTCGGCACATTTTACAGCATTGCGCCCTGTGAATGAACTCTTCAAAAAGCTGAAAATATAATGCGGTTTACGGCTAGACTTGGGCATGAATAATGGAACACAATTGTAGAAAAGCGAAGGTGAACGTGATGAGCATCGCTAAAATTGCTCGCTTCCACAAACGATTTATGCACGAAGTCATTCAGAGAAGCTCATTCAAAAAGACCATCGGAGATCTTTAATGTTGGGGCGAAGAGAGCAGACGTTAATCTGCTCTCTTTTTAGAGCAAAAAGTAGAGCAAAACGCAAAAAAATCTTTCAAAATAAGAATTACGATTCCATGTATAGAGCGAAAAGACAAATAGTTCACTTTTACAACCATTTACGTAAATTTTGAGGGAATATTTTAGTTATGGGCTTATTTTTCGAATGTCAGACGTGAGACCAAAACTGCGAACTAACAAATTTTGGTGGCACTTGAAGCAGCTAACATATATAAATACCACATACGAGTATTTAAAAACTAGATCTCTTCTCGACCCCCCACAATTCAATTTATACAGGACGTTTGCCGTAAAGTTTTCGAACGCCCGTCAAATTAATCAACACCCCGAGGAGCTGTTGACCTCTAGCCATTGTTTACATAATTTACGTGAACCATTAAAACCGCGAATCATCATTACCTAATCAGCGTTTGACGGCATCGCTCAGTCATTCATTAAGACAATCCCAACCCGGGGCCAATGAATGATTAGCAATCGGGTTTCGGTCCCACGGTCATTATAAATTATAAAATATGCGACTCGACAACATTTTCAACAGAACAGCCCAACATAGTCACACCACGACGAGGCAACAAAAATCTTCGTGATATTGAAAGTAGTCGACAGAAAAAGAAGCTAGGCTTTATTTCAACGAATCGGGCGCTCAAGTCTAATCATTTCAATTTATAGATAAAATATTTGAGGACATCGTACTCCTGGACATCATACCCATTACAGGCCTGAATACATTAAATCATTCCGACAGGCGGAAGACTTGAGCCTCACTAGAGAATTCAATATTTACACAGGACCCGTATATTAATCACCTTAAAGTAAGTCGGTGGCAGATCCGCGTTGTTTCCGGATTTTTAAAGAAAGTTCGCCGCGGCAAAACTTTGGAAAACATTTCAAATAAGAAAACTAAATATAGTCAAGGTAAAAATGTACAACGACCTCACTTGCAGGGTCAACTGAAGTTCATCAAGGCCAAGTTCGCGGCGAAGGTATAACTTTTATAGGCACATCATCAGTTTTTATTTCGGCCGGCTACTGTATACGATATACGTGCTGTATTATGATAAGTCCAAAATAAAAACTGGAGTGTTCTGATGGTCAATCAGCAATCGAAACACATAAAACATCACGGACGATCCACGGGAAGAAGTAAAAAATGAAACGCGCTGAGCTTAGTTTTTCATTCCGTTAACACGAAAGGGCTTCTCAAAAACTTCAACCAACCGAAGGAGAAAATCTGCCCTTCACTTGAAATTACTGTACAGTATATATATATATATATATATATATATAGATTTTCAGTATATATATATATATATATATATATATATTTTAGCAAACGAGACGAAGTAAACGTCTAATAATACTGGGTTTGATTAAACGAGCCCAAAAGTAGATTCATTGAAAAGAATAGAAACGCACATCATATATTTAATTCGAGCCTTTGCATTTCCGTTCAATCCAATTAATTGAATTTAGCAAGGAACATACCGCTTAAACATAGTTTGTGTTCATTGCTGAGCGGCATTATATCAATATCGTTAATCACACGGGGCACTGTACCGCTCTTCAAGATTTTCGAAAAAATGAATGCTTTTATGTCAATTACTTTATCTTTAAAATTGTCATCATATTTTGGACAGTTTTCATCTCTTCATGTCCAAGTCATATACTGAATGTTTGTTGAAACTGTCAGTGCATAATCAGTTGTATTTGATCAGCTGATTACTTTTATTCGTTTGTTGAATATTGATTTAAATATTTTATTAGCTACATTTATCTTGCGGATACATTATTAGCTTGGATTATCAGAGTAGACGAGTAACACTGTGACTTGGAATTTATCTTCGTCTATGCCTCTTCGGAATAAGCCAATAATTAAAAAATAATGACCACTCTAACTGATTCGGAATTGAACGGATACTGACAGTCACCAGGAGTGGTTGCAAAATTTGTCTTTCGTGCGAAAAAAAAAATGATATGCCCTAGACGATTCAAGCTGACAGCGTACTCTCCAAGTTGAAGATGAAGGAAGACAAAAACGAACAGTTCATGGGAGAGAGCGTGGCACTGAATTTTGGGGAAGAACTATAGACGCTTATTTCAGGGATCTGCTCAGATATTACGTCTAGTCGCTACAGTGGGGTTTCTCGCCATACCAGGAGCCCAAACAGCTTTCCATCAGGTCCATCCAATTCTTTGAAAGCCTCGTAAAAAGTACCCAGGGGAGCGCATAAATTTCAAGACGCAAGTACGGTCGAGGGGTTCTCGTTGCTGGAGGGGAAAACACGTGGCTGCCCGATGGATCACTCGGAACCCTCGACTGAATGAACTCGTGCAATCTGTGCTGAAGGGAGAACCTCATTCGAAAAACCGTTTGAAGGTACTTCCAATACAAATATTTTCGATATTATTCCATATACAATGAAAAAATATCGTAAATATAATCATCACGCGAAGCGACAGTGAATCACTGAAATTGCGAGCTGATTTTAGATCAAAAATTCTTTCGCCCGCATCCAATTCACGAGACGATGGGGAGTCGTGAGAATCCGGCAATCCATCCACGCGAGCCCGGACATTTTCCCCTCAGATACAAGATCACGTAGTTTGTGGCACGTTTTCTCAAGAAAAACTTGAATCATGCATTCTAAAAGCAACAACAACCTAATTTTCAGAACATCAATATCATATGAGGAATCATAAAAATTACGTTGGGGTCAAATATGTTTCTTTCAGTGGAGAGGAACAAAAAATGCGTCGCACAGAATGGCAGCTGTGCGTAGACGGAGTGAAAACACACAACAAAGCACAATATATTTTATACGAAGAAAACCCAGGATTGAATCGCCCAACACATTTCGGCATCCGCAGATCGGCTTCATGACCAGATAATAATTTGCTCGCCGATAATTCGGCCCAGCACTCACTGATCAATGCAAAAACTAATTTTCCCTTGCTCACCTACGTGACTAATCTCTCAGAGGAATCATTATTGCAATTTTCATTCACTCGATAAGGATATCGTACGAAAATATACTATAATTCAACGTTACTGCAAAATCCTTGGAAAGTTCAGGCTTCATTAGAGAATCATGAGTCATTATCAAGAGAAATGGAAACGAGCCTCGTTTGAACAAAAGGGATTTGGAATCGTGTTCCGGTCGTTGAAGAAAGTTAAAATCGAACCTCATTTTCGAATTTTGACCATTCCGTAAGTGGCAACGAATTTAGCACCCTTGAAAGATGTCATATTTCACTCTGAATCTGCTTTACTTTACCAAGATAGTAAGGGCGTTCGCTCAGAAATGTATCTGTAAATTTTAATAATACCGAAGATTTTTGGATTGAAATGAAAGTAAATTTGGATTTTTGGATTGAATCAAAAGTTTATTTAGATATTTGGATTAGATTTAATTAAAAAAGTTTTCTTGCATCAAATCATCAATTAATCAAGTTAAAAGTCCACGCAGAAGACTCGAAGAAAAGTTTGAACTCAGGAATAAAAATAATAGAGATCCTAGTGAGATGCACTTTCAACTCCGCTTTCTTCCCATTCCATCATGAATCAAAAAATCGTTCTCTGAAACAAAAATCTTCGTTTTCTGTAACCTGGGAATCTGTAACCAATGACCGAAATCTCCGATTCACTGAAAATACAAGATAATCGACACTGATAGCTTAAATTACAAATGAACCCTTTCTGAGATTTCGGCTTCATCGGGTTTCAAGATAATCAAAACAATGTTTGGACTTGCTCTTTCATCGAATCCGAAAATTCGAATTTCTGCACAATCGAAACTGAGTGAAAATGTGTTCCACTACGTTTGTTCAAAATCAAACCGTTCTTTCACAGAATAACGACGACTGCTGCATGTACTAAGACAGGTTCCCAAGTACAGTAGCCATTTTTGGAATCTAGTTCTATAATGTAACTCCTTCGGTGAATAATTTTTCACGGTCTTCACCTCGAGTGAAGGGCATAGCATTCATTGACCAACTCATTTTGCGGGTCTTCCTTTCAGGGAATATTGCATTGAAGATATTCTTCAATGTGCACGAGTTCTAATCATGTATTTCATTCTTTAATTTTTTCACTCAGTTTTTGTGATGGTCAGAAATATGGTTAACCATTAGTAAAATCTTGTTATAAAGTACAGTACTCTCAAATACTGTTCATTTTTCCTCTTTCCTCGATTACCGCCCAATTTTGTGCAATAAAATTTCGTGTGGTTTTTTAGATTAATTTTTTAATCTACTAAATTTTTTTTTCACCATGATCAATGGGAGATCAGCACAAATGTACTGATCCGCGCTGTGCTTCTCGCGGTAGTTCGCCGCGGGCCAAAAGCTCGTTTTAAATGTGCAAGCAGCAGTATCGGAGGCAGATGATGAGGCCATATCAGTCCGGAACAAGACGCGGTTTCATAAATCAGGGAACGTAAATTAAAGTCGAAAATATGTTCATCACGTCGTGATCAGCCCACAGCGACAGATGGATCACGAAAGGGCCGAAGGTCGAGTCAGATAGGGAGGCATACAGCAGCCGAACATTCCACTGTACACGTGTTTTGCAGGCGGGTCACATCTAAAAAAGCAATTCTTATGCCAAGATACGCAAGATGAATTCAGAAACAACTTCGATTGTATTGAAGGTTAGTTCTGTTTAAATTTCGGCGTGTCCGTGACGAGCGGAAATTCTCAAGAATGCGGAAGAAAAATCCCAGGTGACGAGGTACAGTATTTCCGAGTGACTCAGAATGCTTTGCACAAAGTCGCAATTTTCAAACAATAGGATGGGAAGAAAAGGTAGACTTCGATTTTAAAAAAAAAGTATAGAATAACTGCCCCACGGTAGCATTTCTCAATCCGCTCGAACAATTAGGTTCACTTCCCAAAAACTGAAATTATGGAAATGTTTTCGAAAATAACGCGAAACCTCGACCATCCGCGTCTCGGCTACACTTCGTTGCAGTCGCTGAATTAATCTGCTCAGCTCATCAGAATCCCAAGAATCCATTTTTCCCGCTACAAGATATCATTGAGGGCAGAATGTATTGAAATGGTTTCCTTCGTTCAGATTCACAGGAAGATAATTAATTACTTGCGGTAGTTTTTAAATGCAATTTTCATCTCTGGATGAATGCAAGTGGTTTTCAGTCTGGACAATCGAGGTTCCACAGCATCCCAGATTCATTGAAAATGTGATCATGATTTTTACCCGTAACCTGAAAAATGGGATCACAGATCTAATGAGATCATATGAGCGAGGTAAACGAAGTAACCAATTGACACAAAGATTATGAGAAAATATCCACACAAACATCACATTATGATAGAGAAACTTTAAAATGTCCTCGGGTTTGAGGCACACTAAAATGCCCACACTTCTGCGCACGGACGATTTGAAAAGCGTAGAATATTCAACTTCCGAGGAAAAACAAAACAAAAACGGAAGCTGTCGTACGAAGCTCCCGAGACCGGAAGCATTACCAACGCATACCCAAATTAGTCTACACCGCTCACTATAAAATAAGGACAAATTGCCGGGAAATCAGGAAGAGAAAAAGGCAAAAACAAAACTGACTCCGAGGAACGCAGAAAAAGGCACAAAACCGTTATTTTAACACCACTTTCCCCAAGAAATTGCCGTGATATCACACCTCAAAAGCTCCCACTACTTTTGAGCGCCTTGATGTCCATTTCCTCCTCAAGTCTCTGCCACAGTGACCAAATATGATCAAGAAACGATCTGCTCAGTTCGACCAGAATCGCACGCCGAAAAAATACTGTACACCCATTCGAGGCAAAGTCGAGATGTTCTTCGTAAAATTATCCCGAAGTCCCACCATGGTGCCTCAAATTCCTTATGACGGATAATCGGAGTCCACCGGGTTTCCGAACGAAACCCACATGCAATCAAAATTCAAACAGGATGCACCAGCGGGGTTCGGGGTACGCAAGCTTCCCGCATTCTCGGAAATCCCCCGGGCGCCAAAAGGAAGAATGGGCTGCCTGCGGCCTGATGGTAATTTATACTGAGGAAGCGAAACGGGGAAGAAATGAACGATTTTTGGTTTGAAGAGTTACGCAATCGTTCGAAAGTACCAACAAAAAAATAGGATACACGATGCGTCAAATAATCGCAAGAAAATCAAGCCAAGATTTGATTTTCAAGGCCAATTTCCAGAATTTTCCTAAGAAAGAAAATACTTCAGCACGTTTGACACAACCGTAGGTAAAACGAAAAGCTTCAGAAGCAAGAATGTTCAGGATGTCCAAGTCGCGCATATGGATCGAACATGCAGGTAAAATTTTCAGCAAGCATGCAAAATATTCCAATATTACACATTTTTGAAACCTTTGAATGAAAATAGTTTCGCATGGAACAAATGAAATGATAGCGAAATTTTATTGCACAAAATTGGGCGGTAATCGAGGAAAGAGGAAAAATGAACAGTATTTGAGAGTACTGTACTTTATAACAAGATTTTACTAATGGTTAACCATATTTCTGACCATCACAAAAACGTTGCAAAATTAACGCTCTGAAAGTTCTCGAATCATTCTCTCACATGAATTTTACATAGCATACCGACGATCAGCCCTTATTTCACTACAACTTGATCAGGTCACATTTGGCGGACACTTTTCATGACATTTTCCAGCCTCGAAATCGGACTTTTGCGCTGTTTCAACTGCCACGGATTTACATAAAGAGTTTATTGCCGTCCATAAGAGAGGATGTTTCAGGAAATTATATTGAGGAAGAATGAATTACAGTACATAACTTTGGAAATCAGGAATAAATTAGTAAATGGCATTTGTTTCTTTCAAAAGAGGATTTCAAAATTGTATCATCTACTAATACAGTATATACAGTAATTTTAATACGGTTAGATATTGGAACAAGCCGAAATATTATTCCGATGAATTTTTTTTTATTTTCAGCACTTCAAAATAAAACATGAAAACGAATTGAGACATTGTACAAATCGTCACTCGTCCAAAGATTCGACAACGAATACTTTTCTTCCAGAAAAGAACAAGGAGTCAAATCCGAGAAGTAAGGACGATTTTTAGCCAGTTGCATGAAGCTTCCCTGAACAGTGCAGTATTATGTTAAAAATTCATCCTTTCATATAAAATAAAAATTGGCAGAATATCCGGCGGGACAATGTTGGAAATACAGTTTTAAAAAAGATAAAATTTCGCAGGGAAAAGCGAAACCACGACGCTTCAAGATTGATTTTCCCATGCCAACATTGTGGAAAACAAAATTTTAATCGATTCCTCTCGAGGGAAAAGTCAAATCATGTGGCTTACATTTTTTTGCCAATACAGTACTGTATTGTCCCGATAGAAAATTTTGAAATTTGTTCCAGAGGGATGATGCTGCATCGGCACAGCTACTGCGATGAACAATTCACGTTACAACTTACGGTGAAAAAACAAACAGATTAAATTGCTCCCTGATAGAGAAACATACTGTGCAACAAAACTGCTGCAAAATCCCCTCACACCCCGGATCTGGATTTTTGTGCATCTTCTACGCTTGAGGGATTCCATTAAAAATTAAAAAAACGTGGTCACATACAATTTTACGAGTTCTAGGAGAGAATCCGATTTATTTTCTTTTAAAATAAACATGATTTTTTATTGTTACGTAAGAGCTGTGTGTAGGTCGTGTGCGCGAAAGTCTAGGTTAAGCCGCGCTTTGATTTTGAGACGCAATTCCATTCGTATAAAGCAGTAAAGGCCGAAATTTTTTTTTTAATATTCAGGGGGAAACATGTTTTAGGTGAACATTAATCCTGCAATTTTTCAACGCGATACCATTTAAAAAGTGCAAAAAAGAATAAGTTAACAGCCGGCGAGGCTTTAAATCCAACGAGAGTGCCGGACTGCATGTTCTGGATGGGAATTAAGACAATTTACTGTGATTTCGTTCCAAAGCTCGAGAAAAACCCGCAACCAAAGTATCCGAGGGGTTTTGCTGAAAAAGTGCGGATAACATCTTTATACGCACACGAATACGGTACTGCATTCGTATGTTCGTTGTGATGTAATGAAGGCCACAATTGACCACCCATCTAAGATCACCACACCTCCACTCGAATTACACAAAGACACTGTATTCGTATTCCGTTTGGAATAGCCAAGACATTCTGATAATAACCCACAATCTTAAATAAAGCATTTACGTCCTTCTCATTGAATTCGCGCTCTAGACTAAATTTTCCATCTAACCGCGTCGTCAAATTTCGATGAACGTATCCGGATGTTCTACAGTACAGGATCCTATCCCGTTTCCCAGGTGAGGAAAGAGAACCCAGAGGTGCCCGGAGAATTGAGGAAGTCACGCCCATGCATCTCAAATATAATACGGTGAGGGACTATCTCTACAACGAAATTCAAGGGGCCAGAAAAATTCATCACAGAGATAATTTCGTTGTAGAGAACCCCGTGGGGAAAGATTTCTATACAGAGAACATCTTTGTAGATAAGATCGCTGTAGAGAGAATCCACCTGTATTTAAATAAAAACTTAGAAGAAATAAACCATCTAATTTTTAACCAGTGAATCAGGCTTGCAAATAGCATCGCGATAACCATGAGACTTATAGAGCAAAAAGAGAAAAACTAGGAAGAATAGCCAGATGTTCTTTAAAATTCCCACTTCGATCCGTCAATTTTATGTAAGAATTGGAGAGTTAAATGGGTGCGGGATTTTTGGACCACCCCATGAACTACAATCCGAATGACTTGCCCGATGCTGTCAAAACAAGCATCTCGCATTCGCAAAAATACGAATACAACTTTACGATAAACCCTCAACACCAAGACGAGCTTTAAAGTTTCGTGATGGATACAGCGAGAAAAGAGCGGAGGGAAAGCCGCGCCTCAGATTTCAAAAAGCACCGCAAGCGCCACGAGATGAATTTTTCGTGTTCCAGCCATCCATCCCGTGACAGCTTCCTCACGCGCTTTAACTCATTAGAGCAATCCCTTCTTTTTCTTCTCCCCTTTCAAGCATCAACGCCCGATCATTACCAAAACGGTCACGTCGTCATTACTATTACAAGCCGGAAAAGTTGTCCGGATAGCTCCAATCCCGATGTCTCTGCGGTGAAGTCCCGTGATGCAAACTCGCTCCACGGTTGCTTAGCATTTTCTTCCCGGGGTTTTTAAAATACGAAAGGTCGTAAGTTACTATACATTCGGGTTGCAAAGCTCAAACAAAACGTGGAAGGCGCTGCGACCATATACAGCTTACCCGCTCCACCAAATACCCACACGTCTGAACCGATTTTCCCGCAGCTGTCGGGCTTCCCGTGTCTGCCTCAAGTTTCCCAATCGCGAGGGAAATGCAAAGGTCCAGAGATACTCTTTGTCTCTCAGCGGCACGGTGAAAGTGCAGGTGCAACAAACCAAATTTATCTAGCTGATGAATGACCATGGGTCTTTTCAAACAAGGGCAATCGCGACCTGCCCAAACCAACGCTAAAGAAATTCTCTTGAGCCCACTCATAGTCTCGTACACGGTCCATCTGAAAAGTTCGGGGATTCCATTTCTCATCATGGCAACTGAAGTATAGACGGGAAATGTTTGAAGATTACCGGAAAACTGGTCAGCAGCTTTTCAAATAAATACAACATCAGATATTCCATCTGTTTCAATCACAGGAATCGTAACCATGGAGACTTGTGTGCAACACATCAACTACTGTACTTCACGGCAATTTGAAGACAGTAGAACCTCAATTATCCAGGCTAATGACTGGGTGACTTTCTCCGGATAATTAAACATCACGTAAAGATCTATTTTTTCAAGTACTGTACCCAAGTACCGCTACTCGCGGACGAAACATTTTATCCAAGATGACCAGACATCCGTGATGCCATCAACATTCTAGCAAATCTAAAAACCAATGCGTTTCCCAGGAGCCCTCTAAAACTTTTTTTCTGGAAAATTCTGTGGTTTTCGTAGCTCTTGTTTTTCAAAAGGCCTTCCACAATTTCTCTACACTCCTGATACCTCGCAGGCTTTTTGACGTTACTCACCCTGGTCGATTTTAAATGAATTTATATTTCACAGCTGAGTTTATCTGAGAGAAAGAAATGAGCTGAAATGGTTGTACAAGAACTACACGATTGCGCCGTCTCATTTAAATGCAATTAACAAGCGAAGACATGATTGGGTGTCCCACTGGAAAAAATGAATGGCACTTTATACAACTGTCAGAATGAATTAGGACGGATGCATTTTCAACTGAGATTGAAGCAGACACATTCTATATGGGAGTACGAGCCACCGAGGGATTGTGGGGAAAATCGCATAAAAAAAGCCAGAGAGCTCCGACAACTCTGGTCTCCTCTGGTGTTATTATTCATATTTAAATAATCTGACGAACTTCAAACATGGCATAGACCTGACTGGATTATCGCGTTGAATTATCATAGGCGTAGAGCAGTAGTGCCCCACTCAAAAGTGGAAGTGGGCCACCTTTAAAGGGAGATAGTCCTTGTGGACAACATTGGGAATTCTTCCAGTATAATCCCCCACATGAAGAGTAAGCCAGTAACCCTAGAGGACACGCGAAAGATCACAGCGCTGTAGTGGGACTTCCAGAGAGGTGACATTGTATAATTTACGTCAGAATTTTCAAAACTTTAAATTGCCTGAAACATCCATTGGCTAATGCAATACTGTGCTCCAGTACTGTAAGGGGAAAGATTCCATACATCCCATTTCGGAATGCCCCTTCGCCCTCGATCATTGAGTTGGGTGAGGAGTACTGTAGATAAAGCCATTTCCAGCGATATACAGTACTACTTCCTTCTTGAAGACCAGAAACCCGAGATTCCAACAACCAGTTTATGTAGAAATTGATTATTCGTCCGACACCCTGTCAACACCGCAGCGCCGCCTTCGGGAGAATCGTTAAAAAGAAACGGCCCGTAACGATACAACAACACGACGCTGATCAGAGAGCTGAATTTTTTCAACCCGTGGCAGTGATTTAATAATGAAAATCGCTGCTCGTGTCGAACGCAATCGGTCATGTGGCGAGCGACGGGAAAAAGCCATTACGCGACGGGAGGGCGTCAGCTGTTTCCTTCCGGCTTCGCAACCAACATCACGTCACAATCCTCGTAATTTAATCGTTATTCTTCCATTTTCGGTTACGCCCCGACGAGACGCTTACAGCGAATCTTGCCCATGAGCTTGAAGCGATGCGAGGCGGGTGGCACGATCGTTTCGTGCATTGATAATACTGTACAGAGAAGCGCAATTGCCTCAAATAAACGTGAATGAATTTGTATAAAACTGAACTGGTGCAGTTGCCGTCCAGAAAATACCTTAGATTCGAAATCGACGCATGATTTCAAAAGAGAATTGGATTGCTTCGGCTATAACTTGGCATAAAAATTCGTTCAAAACGGAGTTACAAGGAATGACTACAATTTCCCAGGGTATGTTGGGTATAAAAGCAACCATCATCACATTACTACACTATGACACCGAGAAGCCAAGAAGCTCCGCGACTAAGACATCAATTCTCGGTAAGCTTTAAAGGCTTAAATTTTCAGCTTCAGACACGCCGAAATTAACACAAGCTACAGAGCTAGAAATACAGTAAAACGTGAAGATTCAAAATTCGAGGCAACCGGATCCGAGAAGAATCAGAAATGAATCATAATCCTCACATTTTATCTGAAGTAGTGAATGGAACAGAAAAGCGGATTTATCGATTCCAGAAAGTTTAGAAAAACCACCAGATCTTTCGAATGCTCGCGGTTAAAAGTATCTTGAAATTTCGGCAGCATTTTTGCAAGATGCCTTCGCACAAATGCATTTAACTAAAAGTATTCGACCCAAGCCACGCTCGTGAATGCTTTCCGAAACCAGGATTTTCCAGTCCCTGAAATAAACAGTTTGTTCATCCGCGGGGTTTCGGTTAAATATGCTAACGAGTCGGTGTAGAACTGCACTTCACAGAAACACATAGATTCAAATGCAGTAATGAGAAAAGCAGGGAAGGAAAATGCGTGAACTCTCAAGGCGCAAGGTCACGTCAACGGGAAACATACGGATGATGATCCTGAGGTCCATTAGCAGTCCCGGTGAATAATTTCTGACGAGACACGATGTTCCGGAGAACGTCAGAAGAAGAAAAAAAAACTTGAGTTGTCATCACTGACTCAGACCAGACCACAAAACGAAAATTGCGAAACCACAAAGCGTCATCAAGTTGCCCAAGAAACCGGCGACACGCTTCGGTTCCTGGAAAGGGTAGGCAGGCATTTGTTGAAATTATTCCCAGAACCCAACGTCGTCACGCCCCTCGAATACCTACGGGAATTTTTCCCAGACCGCATGCTTTTCAGCGCATTTTTTTCTCGAACGCGAATTTTAAAATGCGACAGAACGAAGTTACGGCAATGCGATCGCTTTAAAACGTATCATTCACTGGATCGTTGTCCGCATCTCTATAACCATACACAAACACATTTTCCACAGTGACTTCAAATCGTTTATTTTTGGACTAACGTAAAATGCGCAGGTACTTGAATCTTGTCAAGAGTAAAACAGCCAGCAAAAAAACCTCCGAAAAGAAAAGAACGCAGTAAAAAAGCCCTTCGTAAAAAAAAAGGCTCCCTTTCAAATAAGCAGGAGGCCTAAAACTCACCAATTATTCTTTGAGAATTTATTTCTTTTGCGTTAAATATTGCATGGTCCTAGAATTGCATTGAAAAGCATCAGCAATATATTGCGAATAACTATTCAACCGATCAGAAGTTACAAAGATCACATCCAATATATGCCGCGCATTCCTGATGTGCAAAACACCTGTGTCCATGATTTAATATGCAGTAGAATCTTGTTACAACAAATATTGTTATAACAAACTTTCCAGTAAAATAAACTTTCTTCCAAGTCCCGGCAGAAATCCTACAGGCAGGGTGCATGATATAAAAATCTTATTGCAACAAGCCTGCCAATTCTAGTATAACAAACTTGTTTGAGGAACATGTTCTGATTTCCCAATGAAAAATCCCCTACGAAGGCAGGCACAGTCCCACGTTTCCCATTCAAACGTGACTTGGGACATGGATTCATGGGACATCAGGTGGAATCAAGGGCAAAAATTATTCAAAATTTACCTGAACATCCTCTCTTTAAAAAATTAAAGATCGCACGGGGGGGGGGAGGGGGTAGATGAAAAAAAATGAACCCAGCAAAACTCAAGTTAAAAGGGGTATGTATGCCTGAAAAATTCTACTGATATGCAAATCGTAAGCTTTTCTGGAACATCCACCCTTACAAATCTGTGCACGAATTTTTCAAAAAAACTTAGTCAACAAAAAGTGCTAGTGTTTACCTGTTACTTGGAGTAAATGTTTTCTTGCAACATTTAAACTTCTTTTTGAAGATCACAGTTTTTAAACAAGGAAAAATATCTGAAAAAGCTGAAAAAGCCATAAGAGGAAGATGTTGAATACAGTATATGCACATCTAATTTAACGAAAATCTTCCGATCAAACAATAATTTTGAAAATCTTCTAAAAAGAAATTCATTAAAACTATTTTTACTGATGCCCCACGCGTTTGTTACACTGTAGTTCCAAATCCTGCAACACTCCAGCAAACATGAGCATCAACAGAGAAAACAATAGGACCAGGGGAAACAACTTTTCACGGCGATATTTGCGGAATGCTCTTGTATAAATAATCGTACAGTACTGTACTTTCTCTCTTGTCGCTTATTTTCGGGCAATTTTGCTCCAGACACAAACCTAATTATGATCATGAACGTTATGCACTTCATAATGCTTGCCGTCGACTTACGCCATCGATTGAAGAATTGCAGCATGCAGGGAGGGCAATGATCCATTTCATTAAAAAAAATTGAATAACTTCCATGTAGGCATGGAGTTGACGATACGAGCTGAGATATTTGAAGGATAATTGAATTAATATGCACTATACATTTCTTCAAGATGCTGGCTACAACCATCCAAGATATGCAGTACAGTATTACTGTTGGAAAATCGGTCTACCATTTCTGGTTGACCGGTTTCATTTAAACACTACATCCTCGACCTGGGATTTCTTCAAGTAATGACATGAACGTGACAAAGCGTCCAGAAGAAGAAAAATATGCGGTTACAGACGAGGACTGAACTCATGACCCTTCGTGCACGAAGATGATGGTCGGCCACCGAAGAAAATCAGACAATCATGTGAGCTAAAGATACACTGTGAGCCTACGAACCCGTGAACCATGGAGAAAATTTCTGCACGATGTTCATTTCACCGGATCCTATTCTTATAATGCAGAAAATGCGTTTACTGGACACACTATTACATGTTACGTGTTTGACGTACAGGAATGTTATGATTTTTCTCGAAAAAACAGCAATTCCACCTTTCCAAGGATGCCGTATATACTGTATTTACGACATTTGGCCTGAAAGTTTAAGTATGGAGGTTTTGTAATTTAATATCTCGGACACAAAAAAATGGCGTAAAAAGCCTTCGAATGATCAGGATACCGCATTACTTTTTATCCTTCGGAAAACGAATTGAACACTCTAAAAAGTGCCCAAATGACTTGAACAATCAAAAGTAATTACTGTGTGGTTTTTCATACTTTTTTCACTAGCTCTCAATTTCCAATCTTACAGCAGATTCAAAGAGAAAGTGATCGGGGTATTTTCAAGTGATCACTTGAGTTAGGTCAAGTAAAAAGCTACAGTTTCTTTTAATGATCAGATACAGTATTATCAGTTTTCTTTCAAGGTTTCGGTGAAAAATGCCGCATTTTACCAAAAACCAACAAGACATAAACGGTTTTTTGAAGTTTGTTTGGATCAGCTTCCAGTCATCTCACGCTGTGTTTGCCCCCCCTTTGAATTTTCAAGAATTACTTCGTTGGGTTTTCCGTGGGTTTGATATAAATCAACATCAAAGACTCAACATCCTAGTTACACCGCTGAAGACCCGGTGAATACTGAAGAGAGAAAACTTGGAACGGATACATTTTTGCAGATTTACATCCCTCAAAAGAAGCAGGTTCATAGTTTGACAGTACTTCACTGTGCACAGGTATTCCGTAATCAATCGAATAACCCATTGAAAAAACTTTAAAATTTGTCCAAGCGCTGGAAACAAGTACAGTACAGTTCAATTCATTCATCACCTCGTGATCCATGCACAATTTCACGCGTTCCCATCTCAAAAGTATTCTTCCAGTATTCTCTCTGGAAAATCACTCGTCCCGTAGTTCGTTCGCAACTGTGGTGGTTTTCAAAATGATTGTCTGATAGGAAGATTTTCTCTAAATTAGACCAGCATATATTCAACATCTTCCACTGGTGGCTTTTACAGATATTTTTCCGTGTTCAAAAAACGACGATCTTCAAAAAGAAGTTCAAATCCTTTCCTCGAGAGAAGCCGCAGTCATACAAAAACCTCAGTTTATTACAACAAAATAAGTAGATCACAGGGATGCGTTGTAATATTTTCCAGATATAATAACGCCACGCACGCTTGAACATTTACTTCGCTTTCAAAAATGCAGTGCAACCAACTCCAAAAATCAGCGACCATGCGTTATGTCGAAAACATACTCGTACCTAACCCCAAGTTTCACACTAACAATTGAAACTAATACGCAAGTTTTACTCGAATTATCACGATAGTTATCCACCGAATAAAAAACGATAAATACATTTAAAATATGATTGTGCATTCAAATTTGATTATGCAACTTTACTTTCAGATTATCGAAAAAAGGCAGCGAGAAAGAACGCCTCCTCCCCTTTTTCCGAAGAAAATGCGAATCTGATTTTCAAAATGCTGCAGTGAAATTTATTTCCACTAACGTTTGATGTGGGTGGATAACAATTGAACATGTCCTCTCTGGCCTACTGAAGTCCCAATGAGATTCCAACTCGCTAAAATGTGGTACGGTAGTATCAGATACAGATTAGCACAGTTGCTTCCAAATTAAATCAAGGTTTTAACTGCGCTCTGTCCACGTACCTCACGCACATTAATACAGCAAAGCTCTGATTTATCCGCGCAAATAACCTGGTACTTATGTCGAGATGATCTATCCATGAGTCATTTTTCAAGGAAACGCGCGTTCGTTGTACGAGGCACAGCCTCGCATTTGATTACTCGCGATTCTTGATTATCAAAGCAACGGCACCCGGTCATTAGCCGGATGATCGGAGTTTTACTTCCACTGTATCTACTGACATAAGTCCTTCCATTTCACTCTCGCTGATTGTGCAATAATTCCACGCAACAAACTGGCCATCCACAAACGGCCATCACGTAAACTCTCTCAGGGACAAAATTGACAGGAAAGATCGTTGACTCGAAGGTTTCCGCAGTCTGCTCCGAGACTCTGGTTTCCCCCGGCCCCAGTCTGTAACCTTGAAGGCCTGCGGCTCATCCACTTCTCGACGTCATGCGAGACCACGTTTCCTCGGCAATTATTTGCCGCTCACCTGCGTTCGTTGCTCACTGGGTGCTGTGCCACGCGTAGATTTAGCATCATTACAAAGAACCATCTAGAATTCTAATTACCGGAAAGAGCCGTCTTCTTGACGCGGCGAACGCGGATCAAATTCGCCCACATCACGAGTTTCCGCAGCATTTGAAAATCACAGGCCAGAGCTGCAGATTTTTAATCTTCCCCAGAGATTCCCAAGCAGACCGTCAACTTAATCCAGTATCATGGAACAGTGTGATGTAACCCGGTTTGTTCCGAATTAATTATACACGACAAAGAAAGGGAACGATCATTCACAATAGCCACGAGTACATGAATGCATAATCGAAAAATGTGTTTGTTTTGCTACGACGAGGTCAGTAGAGAAGACAAAGGTAAGCTCGGCTCGAACCAGCGACGTTATCGGCACGATTGTCGTTGACATTGCAGAGGCTCGCAAACGAACCCCCATGATATTTCAGCAGGTAGAATAAAAAAAAGCAACATATGTACCAAGATTTGTTTACCCCTGCGAGATTGAAGGATTAGTCAAACAAGAAGCTTCAACATATAAAAATGGTTTACAGTAAAAAAAAAAAAACTCATTATCATCCGCTTCTTCAATAAGCGATCGTTTCATTAATCAATCCTGTTCCCCTTTATCTTCCATCAATATCTCGAATCATCTCGCTTTATAACCCATTATCGAACTACATTTCCTTTTATAAAGCCTGAAAATCTGATATCGACATAAGAACAATAGAAAATGCTAGCATTTTCAGAATTTGAGGGATAAGGTCATCAGCTCGGAAAATACAGGTGAAACATTCTGCATCCTTTCCTGGAACGTTTTTTATAGACCTCACGTGATTCCATCCACAAACGTAATTCATCAAATCAATCGATAAAATTTTGAGAGCAAAAGCAGGTTCATGAGCTTGGAATTTTAAGGAATTTAATTTGAAGGCTCATGTTCAAGAACAAATCGGTGAACCAAGTTGTGAGTAATTCCAGTATTACTGGAAGAATACGACTGGTTGGATAATTTTTAAAATCATTTAGATTCAAAATGTAATTCGGATACATGTGGTACGTGGTTCTGATTTGATCTGAGCGTTTCCCAATGCAATTGGTCAATTTCATCTTTGGTCAGAGTCAGCACAAAAAAAAATGAAAAAAGCAACGGACATTTTTTCATTGAGAAAACAATACACGATACAATGTAAGCATTTCATGAACGGAAATTGCTGGGCATTAAAAGTCCAGGGCATTTAATATTCCTTTACTGCACTATGTTTCCTATTTTAAGGACGTAGAGGAGATGGAGGTCTAGTTCAAAGCCTTCTGCTTATACGAGAGCCATTACTTTGATATATTAAGACGCTGAGCGACAAACGCCAGGCACTCAGAAGAAACTTGTGAATTCGTGATGAGGGCTTGGAAGCGACCACGGGGAGACAGAGTTCAATCTTTTAAATCAGACCAGACATCAAAAACCAGATACAGTACTGTACAGTACTTCGTTTTCGCAAGGTTAAAGTGATGTAACCCGAGCTGCAAATATGCGAGAGGGCATATGGAAAATCCCAAATCACGGGCTTCCTAACCTTGTTCACTCCCAGAAATCTCACCGAATCAGTTTATGCCTGGAGCCACTTAAATCCATACTATGGCTTGTACTCAGAGGTGATCAGGACTAGTTGGAAGATATACACACTTATGACGGGATTAATTAACGTTTCAGAAAATAAACGAATAAATCCCCAAGTCTGATGCACGTCCATTCCCACGAGCTTCACGACGCCTAGAAATTAACACGGCTTCGCAGCCTTTTCAAGAATTATAGCCTTGGAAGATGAACCAATGGTAACATATAATTTTTCCCGTGTATCGTCAGTTCAAGTACAGTACTGTACCACATGTGGAGGGCCTTCCTTGGCTTTCGAACTCCCAACTCTCCTCGACTTGAGTCCAGGTTATACAATATTTCTCAACACTATTATCGTACTGTCTTCATATTCCACATCCAAATGCGTTCAAGGCTTCGCAAACGATATTAATACAGTACAAAATATCCGTTCGGGTGTTTTTATGGGCCATGAGCACAGGAGTCCACCTCAAAACAAAACCTGTTTACTGTTCACGGAAAATTCGGGGTATCACCAAGTACTCCATGGATAACCACGTAACACTATAGGTACGCCTATAATGAAGGCAATGGCCAGAAATATTGGAAGTCTTCATTTGTTTATCCAAAAAACATCTTAATTTTCAAGGCAGGGAAAACCTCAGGAGCTCCGCCATCAAAGCTGATCCAAATTTTAAGAAAATTTCGCCAAGCAAAGCAAATCGCAAAATAGGATCGCGAGTCAAGCGAGGTTAGGAACCTCAACTACTTGGGCAATCATCTATGCATGGCTTGTTATATTTCTCTTTCATTGCATCATGTTTTAATTAATTGCATTCTACCTAGGGAAGCCCCTCATCATAGAAAGTGCACGTGGAGCACGGGCTGGGAACCGACGCCCAAACTCTTGCTTTTTATTCCCCTCGGCCTCCGCGGGCGACAGTTTTCTCATCCCCCGCGTTGGGCATCACACAGGCCCATTGGACTGGGATCGTCGAATTCCGTCCGAGGCCGGGCATGAGCACACGAAGAATACGATCCCGAGACGCACGGCCCCACCCTGGCCTGGCCTGGGTGAGATACCGGAGTCGTCTTCGGCTCTTCGCACACGTCCTTCGAGCGATGCAATGACCCGTACGTACTCTCGCGCACGTCGACATCGCGCACGAGGGACTCCGCACTTGCCGCGCAGGGATGGAAAAGCAGCTGCGCGACATCTCCGCCCTGTCTGCGCCAACGAGAAGGTATACTCGAGAAGTTCCCCGACGACATTCGGAAAACGTAAGAAAGTCCTTTCGTTTCATTTTCATTTCGTTTCACTCGAAATTATCTCGTACGAAGGACTGCAACCGAACCAACTCAAGTCCGTGTCAGGAGAAGAGTACCCAGACGAAGAGCAGCACTCATGACTGATTGTTTATACTGAATCTAATGCTAGTCAATCTGATTTCCTCGTACATTGCATGGTTTCTAAACCAGAGTACTGAGCTTACAGCGTCAACTTTAGACCGATTTTCGAAAAATACTTATTCAAGTGTGGGGAAATAAATAGAGTAAAAGTTTGATCCAGCTATTTTAGAATCGTTTTCAAAACAATTAAACCTACCATGTAATTTGTACACTCTGGGCATTACAAAAACTATCTTAAAAGAAGTTTCCAAAGCAAAAACAAATAAATTTGAAGTGTGGGATAATTGCTAGAGAAGCTGCAATTCGTCTTGAATAATTGTTTACCTCATGAGGTTTTGCATAGTGCACTTGCCGCGCAGGGATGGAAAAGCAGCTGCGCGACATCTCCGCCCTGTCTGCGCCAACGAGAAGGTATACTCGAGAAGTTCCCCGACGACATTCGGAAAACGTAAGAAAGTCCTTTCGTTTCATCTTCATTTCGTTTCACTCGAAATTATCTCGTACGAAGGACTGCAACCGAACCAACTCAAGTCCGTGTCAGGAGAAGAGCACCCAGACGAAGAGCAACACGGAGATAAGCTCTCATGACTGATTGTTCATACTGAATCTAATGTTAGTCAATCTGATTTCCTCGTACATTGCATGGTTTCTAAACTAGAGTACTGAGCTTACAGCGTCAACTTTAGACCGATTTTCGAAAAATACTTATTCAAGTGTGGGGAAATAAATAGAGTAAAAGTTTGATCCAGCTATTTTAGAATCGTTTTCAAAACAATTAAACCTACCATGTAATTTGTACACTCTGGGCATTACAAAAACTATCTTAAAAGAAGTTTCCAAAGCAAAAACAAATAAATTTGAAGTGTGGGATAATTGCTAGAGAAGCTGCAATTCGTCTTGAATAATTGTTTACCTCATGAGGTTTTGCATAGCATGTTCTTCACACAGGTATTTAGTGGATACAATTTAAAATTTTACTCTGCAATTTTGAGATTCAATCTTCATTTTGCAAAATTTAAAATTGTAATCAGAAGTCCTCATTCCTAACTGATTTGATCCAAATCAGTCTGAAAAGTTCAAGGCTACCCTGCGACTTTGACTATTTGAAACGTTTGTCTTCGATGACGTGAAATCTCAATCGAAGGGAGGCATTTCAAGAAAACGACCTCATCATTGCAAGGAAAATGTCTTCTAAAGCTATTAGAAGACTGGGCCTTGAAAAAGTTTTCATAGTGACTATACGTATTTTGAAATTATTACTTTCAACGCATACGAAATTGGGCGACGTTTCGGTGATAGAACAGTTTTTATTCCTAGACAGAAAATGTTTGCCAGTACCGCAATCGTCTTCTTGAAGTTGCCGATAAAGATTGCGATACTTCTACATTAACCTTGCAGGTTGATTTTATTGTGGTAAAATTTTTAAGCTGTCCGGCAAAAATCTAGTGTTAACCGGCACCGGTCACGGGTTCTAGGCCATCGTTAACTGATCAACTTCCGAAACCATATGAGCCTCAAAACTTATACCATTTCAATTCACTGTTAAGAAGAAGCACAGTTAGACCCCCAGATGCGGACATAATTGGTGCATCAAGCGTGTCCCTTCGTCGGATTGTCCCCAAGTCAAATCTTGTTTTCCCATAGACTTACATTGTATACTTTTCAATTGGTGTTTTATGGAAGAAATATTCTTCAGAATTTCATGAAAAAAAAAATTTGCCACTTGAATTTGATTCAANACTTACATTGTATACTTTTCAATTGGTGTTTTATGGAAGAAATATTCTTCAGAATTTCATGAAAAAAAAAAATTGCCACTTGAATTTGATTCAATGAATATCTTTTCAAACCAATAAGAACAGTTGGAACATTGAATAGTGCACCTCTGTACAGTAAATTGAAAAGTTGGCATCTGGAAAAATAACATCCATGTCACAAACAGAGCTAGAAGTAAGTCCCTCTGTGCTATAGGGCATTTTTTTAAATTAGCTGAATGGATGGGAAAATGATGGGAAAAGTACAAAAGAATTTTTCTTGCATAGATCTTAGGTTGGAAACATCTGTTTCTTGAAATTAAGCCTTATGAAAATTGATTTTCCTTAAATTTATTTTGGAATTTCATCCTGCGATGTCCCCAGGTTGAGTCAGTGTCCTCATGTTGGGTCTTTTTTATGATTTTCTTGTTAAAAAATAAATGTCCCCATGTCGAGGCGTCCGCATGTGGGGGTCTCACTGTATAAGTTTCAAAAGAGATGAAATTAATTTAAGAAAGCAAGTGGTTCTAACATCATGTTCGCATCACCAACGTCATAATGGTTTTTTGTTTCGTTCGGGTGCATGTTTCACGTCTCTTTCGTGCCGCATGACGGAAATGAAACACTGCAATCGAGTTATAGTTTGCGCAAACGCGACCACGACAGCGCGGAGATTTCTTTACATCGGCTATCCACAACTCCCATCCTTCGGAAAATTAATTCAGTCCAATTAAATGAACACTGCAACATGACTGTTGTGAGTACAGGACCATCGAATCAAATTGGACAGTACGGAAAGGATTCGATTCTTGCGCAAGCGATCAGGCATGTCGACCGACCGAAACGTGATTCTTTTTATTTTTAAGAACAGGTTTTTGGACTTTGGCATCGGAACCCTGAACGCCACTGGAGTACCAGACGACCAGAACAGCGAAAAATCATTCAATTCGGGGAAAAATGTAATCCTCAAATGACCACCAAGTTCAACTATTGACGAAAATCGAACATAATTTTATGTTTTATCAAAATACTGTATGCTTATCTGGCGTTTATGCAAGTCGAAGAACGCGTTGAAGAAACTAAACATTTAAAATTCGAGAGAAAATACAATACATTACAACTCTCAACCATATTGTGTTTTGGAACTTACTAATGTTGAACCTTGAAAGACAAAAATTAAGTCTCTGACATTCTGAACTCTTGTTGATTGCAAGATGTAGCACGTAAGTAAGGATGATGCAAATACCAACATTATTCAGATTAAGAGCATCATGAATCTGAATTTTACAGCCCCACAAATCTTCGAAAAGTTATTCAAACACTTCAGTCATTTCAAATTACAAATTGAAGAAGAAATCTAAATTGGCAATTAATAAGGTTTCTGTGAACACACGAGCAGTTGGAGGTTACATCAATAGCCTCGCTTTGAATACCGTGCGACCGCACACTTCGATATCCCTCAATGCTCACAGTTCCGTCAACAAATATCCGGCATGGGTTTCGTCCTTCACCACATACAAACATGAATAAATCCCGGGGAAAACCGATGACACAATCAGATTTCTTGGAAGCAAGCTGGATTACATCCGCAACTCTGCAAGACATTAACATTAACTTTTGGCAGCCTGATACAGTACTGCGCATAAAAACAAGAACACGTTTCGGAAAATACAAGAATAAGTTGGTGATTCAATGTATTTTTGGAAGCTTCAAGAATTTTCAGTTTCAGTGTGCAATCAAAGTTACACACTCCCTCCTCTCATGCTTTTAACTGAAACATGCATGCAGCTTTCTGAAGCAACTGATCTCATTTTCAGGAACTGGTACAAAAGTGATGCATATTTAATTTATTTGTAGTTTAAAAAAAATCGAGATCACAATGCATTGTGCCAGTACATATTTGTGATGAACTGAGTATTATGTTAGTTCATAATCTTTAGGAACATGTGATTTTTTTGTGCTGGGAAATATGGAGCAAGGATAACAAGAATGCACCCAAAAAAAGAAAAGCACGAGTTGAATTGCAGCTCTTCTTCTAGAGAAACTTTGGAAATAGAATTTTTTTTTTAATGCACAGCATAAATAGGGTTTGAGCACTATCAGACAAATGGAAAATGCTGAGGGATTCAACAGTAAACAGCGATCTTCTGGTCAGAGAAAATAATCAATAGACAATTATCATTCAACAATGGTTTAAATTAAAAATGGCTAAAAGCACTGGCACAAAAAAAATTGACAATTAATGCAGAGTGTTTAATGAAGAATGGTCAAACAAATAATTCTTCACAATCCTCAATGGTAAAATGATTTGCCTTGTTTGTCTTGAAACAATTTCAGTTTCCAATAAGGAATGCAATCTTTTCCGGCATTGAAAATCAAAACACAAAAACTTTAGCAAGATAAATTACTCTGAGAAATTTCCAAGCTTGCTTCCAAAAATAAAAGGGACTTGTTGACTTTATTTAAATTCAAAGGATTCTAAAATGTGGAAAATTTTAGAGGATTTAATTTATTTGTATCCATCATGGCCCATAGAGAAGGCTTGTTTTTCAATGTGGCCCTTGACCACGTTTGAGTTGGGCACAACTGCTTTATACGGTATTACAGAGCATATCCTGGCAGGGAAGTACTTCTGCGTTGGTAGAAGGTTTGTCGGAGAAAAAAAAAACTGTATGAGGAGTAACACTGCAAAATAAAATTATTATGCTAAAGAAATAACCCATCTGTGTTCATTTCCTTGATTTTGCGGGAAAGTTTACGCCTGAAAACTCAAAATATTTTACAGCGGCTTGTTCATGTTTATATTTAATTTTACTTGCTTTACTGAAACAAAAACATAGTGACGGGAAACACACAACTACTATCTGCAAATTCAACTAAAATTGTCGCAGGCAAAACGATGTTCATAACTCGGCATCTGGAGAAGAGAATAACATCGACCAATGGCTTGCTGCGCAGATCGGGAGGCTTCATTCAAGTGATGGAAAACTCAGTTTGTGACGTAACTATAATCGTCAACAATCGTCACGAAGTCAAATGAAATAAAGAGTACAGTAGATTGTGGATAGACGTACTGTCTAAAGCAAATTAGATATCAGAAACTATTCCAGAAACATCAAACGCATGTGAATTAGCACAACGAAACTAGCTTGTGTCTTTCCTCCCAGCGGTGAGTCGAGTACTTCGTCCATCTGTTACACTATTTGTAAGGGGAAGTTTTTATAACTCCCCTCGCAACAAACATAAATTATTAATGACAGTGGCAAAATCATAAAAAATTAGCCTTTTGTGTGACAACCAAGCTCACCACAACCTGGTACTGATCACCAAACAGTTCCAAGAAACAATAATTTTTCTGTCACAACGAAAGGATTTGCTTTTTTTTAACCGCGGGTAAATTAGTTAGTAGCCCGTTTGTCGAGGTTTTCTGCCTCAGAAGTGCATAATTAAGAAGCGGATGAGGTGAAACCATTAGGACATCTTTACGAAGTTCCTTTCGACACATTTTTGAAATGAGAGCAATTGGATTACTGTAATGCTAGAAATATCAATAATATAAGTATATAACGCGAAATCGCCAGGAGGTAATTCACTAAAATTAACACGAACACTCGAGGCCACAAATTGCGAGGGCCCCAATTTTTAGTCTTTACATTTCAGGCTAGCAAAGAAGTGGAGCAGTCTGGTCCTTGCAATTAAGTTCTTTAACGGGGCAGGCTCACAAAAAATATCATAACACTTGCTTTCCATAACGTTTTCAAACGTAAAAACTGCCACAAAAACGTGAGAAGTTCGTCCCATCAATGAAGTACGGCCACCCATGATATACTGTATAACAACATGTTTAATTAATTTGCGTTCGAAGTACTGTAAAGTATCACCAAGGTGGTCTTAAAATAATGTTGATCAAAGTGAAGAGGTGCGAAATGCCAACATTTTAGTCACGAGCATCAAAAGCTGCAGAAATTCAGTTTATTTTTCAAGGTGAAAATACTGTATCCCATTCACTCGAAAGTAATCAATGTGGGAGACCGATCGCTCCTGAATAAAAGCATATTCTACAGATTTTACTCTCATTGTCATTTTTTCCATTCTGGAACCATTTCCTAAATATTATTCAAGAAGCTACTTTTTTCTTTCAAATTTATACGGAAGCATTTACTCCCATTCTGATCCTAAGAAATCCCAATACAGTGTTCTCAGATATGACGCTTTGTGTTCAAGAAGCATCGGTGTTTTTTTTGCAACGCTAACGATGACGAGCGGAATTTGGTTCAGACGCAAAATAAGAGTGAAAATGGAGGGAAAACGTCCAATTCTTCAGTAACTCGAGAAAAGAAGAATTCAACGAGTTCATTGCCCCAGCATCGCACTTCAACGCGAAGTCTATCAGTTAATCCTTCACCTTCGAGAGGAAATTGAGAGCTTCGTTACACAGGGGCCACGAGTAAAGGTGATCATGGAACGAAGCACCGCATCTTTCCTTTTTCCCTCGATTGTGATTTTATGGCTGCACTCGAGTCTATTCCGGAAGGATCGCTCGTTGATGCAATTTTCAGGCAGTTTTTTCGAATTAATTTCGACCTCGTTTCTGACTCCTCAGCGTCGCCCCATTTTTAGCAACGAACTAGCTTACACCTTGTGACACAGGTCTGAAAGCTAACTGATTCAAGGAGTTCACAACTAGAAGCGAGTAACCGCAGGAAGGTGCCAGATCGCAACGGTGAGATTTTTCTGGTGACCATGATTGAAAAAGCGGTCAACAGAACAAAAGCTCGTCCGAGGAAGCACGAGGAACTCAGGTGAAATAAATTAAAGGGGGATTCCCTTGATCACCTCGCTCAATGAAGCTAGATATAAGTTAAGCAGGTCCTCGTAAATGGAAAAAAAATCCATCGACACTCCAGGAACCGGCAGAGTGAAATGGCCATACGACAAAATTAATCGGCAAAGGTAAAAAAATATATAATACTGTATCGGTAGTGTAAATTTGCCAAAGTGTTGCCAAATGTCGAACACAGTTTTCTACCCACGATCTCACGCGATTAGGACTCCTGAAAACGATACTCGGGGAAAATGTTCAGACAGAATTTCATCGTAGACGAGAGGCGAATGCAGAGGGTTCATCGAAAGTTCGCATAGTGCATATCAGAAAATTGCAAACCTCATTAGTTACGAAAGATACCTATAATATTTTTATTCTTTCATTTCTTGGATTTTATTCCGTTCATTAAATTATTACCCTCCGGGCTTGAGATGTGAACGTGCAGAAAAAAAGAGATCTAGTTAAGCGTCAGAAAATTCTTTTAACATTTTTTTCAGGATCAGGATTACGCAAATACTGGATATCTGATCAACTGTAACCATTAATTTTAAAGATATAAGCAGAAACTTGTAGAAACAAGACGACACAGGAAACGGTTTCTTTCCATTCGAGTCCAAGACAAATATTTTCTGCATCCCATTTCATGCCTTGATACCCTCCCCAAATGAGATAGAGAAATCCCAGAATTTTATTACGGGCTCTCGCACTGTTGCTTTCTCGTCAGCACCAATAAACGCCTTCACGGCGACCACATTCTTCATATCTCTATTTTGAACGCCCCCCCCCCCCCAAAAAAACTTGCTGATGCCAAAATATTCAAAATATTTCAAGTGACGAAGCGGCAATGTCACAAGACTCAAGTTTCTACAATTATTATTTTATAGCATCATCGAACACTTTTACAAAAGTTTTATCCTTGAAAGCCAGCCTCTGAAATCATCAAAGAAGTACAGTACTGTACAACTGGAGCAGCTCTTCTATTAGGAACTATCGGAATTTTTTCCCCAGTTAGCCTCTTTTATTAATTTTTTCCTCGCTACATTAAACCTAAGCAACACACATTTTACCGGCAGATTTACAGCCCCAAAGAAACGAATATAAATAATTAAAAACGTCTTCAATAAAGTTCTCTGGTGAACAGTACGGCAATTTGAAACTCTATTGCATACATTGGCATCAGGTGTACGAGGAAGGGCCAGGACCAAAAGAACTTTCAACGAGTGAGAAATTTGAGGGTTTCATAAATTTCGAACGACAGTTATTATCAACTGATCAGGAACTTTTCCGATGATGGGAAAGCTCTCAGTCACGCTACCAAAGAAATACGTCATTGCTTTTCAGCATGATATTTAGCTTGAATGATTTTGTCTTACGGCAAATTCAATTCATTTACACACCAGCTCTCTTCGACTTTCCTGTTCTGAGCTAGAGGAGGAGGATTTTTAATGTCTAGAATCGACTGACGGAACAATTTTTAAGCCATGTTACAGGCTCCAACTGGAGGTGAGGTAATTTACGTTAGTCTTCGATCTTTAGGGTAACCCCTCTATATGCTGTAGAGAAAATTTTCGCAGTGAAAGCACAATTTAGCAGTAAAATGATGGAAGGTAGACGTCTCGAGGTGGGGTTTTAATTGGGGCGTAAGCATCATGCACTATTTCCACGAACGCATGACGTCATCGATTATTGATGAGATTCCAGCAATGTGTAAGGGTGCAAACCCTTGGACCTCTCAGAAAAGTTCAGAGTTTTCACAAGAATATCGAAAAGCGTTTGCTTTCTGTTATAAAAGCGGTTTTGCACAAGCGTGAATGGAGTATGGTAGAGCATAACTTAACGTGCAAATAGTTTTTGCCAAGGATAATTTTTCTTAAACCACAGGTTCATCCCGTTTCATACCCTTGAATCAAAGAATACGCGCTCAATTTCATTTTACCCAATGTTGGCAAAAAATTAGCAAGTGGGAAGTGGCATATGAGTAAAAAAGGCATTTCGTACCACAACAAAACTCCTGCACGATGCGCACCCAAATTTTTGCAAATGCACTTTTGAAAATTACCCTGGAGTCCCATCATAATTCGCAAGCGGATAACACGAGCGCCCACTTTTACTTGTTACATTTTGAGGGAAACGGTGCTTACGGTGCACCAAATGCGAAAAATTCCGCTAGATCCAGGGGAATTAAGCTTTTTAGCGATTCGGATGTAACGCGCACGAGAAGCATTCCGAGTGCATGCTTAACTTCCGAGTTCAGATTGATGGGGAACAAGTTGGTTTCGTCGCTACATCTGATTAGGGCGAGTGTTGCAACGTACCTGGCTTGAACTCTTTGTCGAGGTCGGCGCTGCGGAAGAGCTCGAGGAACTTTCCGGCGACCTTTTCGAGGAACTGCAGCGTGTCCTGGAAGTCCCTGAGGAAGCTATTCTCCGGCGGTACTGCGTCCGGCAATGGTCGCTTCAGGTCTTCCTGACGAAACGGCGAGTCCAATTCAATCGGGGCTTCCTCCACCACTACTTCCTCAACGTCAAAAGGAAAGTCGCCGACGGCCGGCTCGTCGTTGGCTGTTCGGTGTTCAGCTTTCAAGTCAGTAACGGCCTGCCCCGTGACATCACGGCTCCCCAGTATCGCCATCAAAAGGACCTGGGTTTGAAATTTGGAAAGAAGCGTCGAAATGTTGGCTAGACAAGCCAGTTTCCGAGGAAAACACGCTTATATAGGGTCAGCGCCTGTGTTTGAATTACAGTATTACCAGAGAATCATTTTTCCCCGAGAAAAAATATGAATAAAAAAACTAGCAGTGCAAAGTTTTGATCCGTCGTTGATAATTGAACAATGTTCAGGCTATCCAAGCTGACTGAACTGCGGAAATTTCGGAATCATTCGTAATTCCTCAAAATAAAAATCAAAAGCGAGAAAGCCTATGGAACTTATTCATGAATCATAACTTTTACTTTTCATCCAACTATCGCATCTATTTTCATCCAACTTTAGCTGCCTGTGTTCGGAACAGGCAGCTAAAGCTACAACATCAGAGGTAATTTCAATACCAAATGAATGAGCTTTAATTCACCTTTTCAAGGTCTCTCATCGTTATTGGTGATGATTTAACTTTTCTGTTCTACCATAAATGACGCACAAAAAAATCTCCACTACATTATAGCCGAAAGCGAAGCATGGGTGAAGAAATTTACACCACAAGCGTTCATTTTATTTCTTCGAACGGCCCTATTTCACACGCACCTACTGATACGGACTCCGGATAGTAAATATCGTATAGTATGCCTATACAGTAAACTCTAAAAAATAAAGGTTTAAAAATTGTAGCGTCCCACAGCGAATCAAAATATTTATATTACATTACTGGAAAATATACTGTATCGCGCTTCGATTACGGAACCCCCTTACCTCACTTATTTAGCCCTTTTCCCTTTTTCTATTCAGTTTCGGCGCTCCATCGGACTCGTAGGCACAGGGTCAAGTTTAATTCATTTGTTTTTAATTTAAAAATTACAGTAGATGGATGAGGAAATGAATTCGAGAAGCTAATTAACTTTAAAATTAAAACACATCATTTCTCGAGAAAAAAGATAAAGAAAATGCTACCCAACAAGAGTTCCATTCCACGTATCTTAATGACCTCATGCGTTCAACATAACCGAACCAAAAGTAGATTATTTGATGCGATGTTGTTTTTGCACAAGTGATGTATATTTTCGCTATTTTTTGGCACACCCTGTTTTAGGATGCGCAGCTTTGGAACGCTCTCGAATGTTCGAACACGTTCATTGAACTTGTGGCCATTTCGATTTGACATTGCAACTTCTACTCGTCGTAATACGTTAGAAACAGGAAATTTGAGCGAAATCTCGGCTTCATGAGTAATTCCAGGGAGGAAATAATCTACACTACTTTTTTCACAGCCAAGTGAGCATGGAAAATATGGAGGAAACATGAAAAGGAAGAGGAAGGGTCGCCAAAACTGAATGGGTAAGCGGGTTCGAATCCAAGATTCCTTGTACATTACCATATTATTCAACTGTAAAGGGAAAATGTACAGACAAAGAAACATTTTCGAGCGCAACAGTACTGCTCTGTGCATGATTAACTACCGAGGAATTCACAATCCCTTCCACGAAAAAAAGGAAACAGCAACAATACTGCTGCTATTGAGGCTTGATATTCACCGGCGCAAGGGTGGAAAGCATCAGGCTCCCTCGACGTTTAGAACCCATTCTGGTGGTCATCTACGTGTGTCAGCAAACTGTACCGCTTTCCTTCACACTTATTAGCTGTCGGCACAGCCGTTCAATTTTCAAATCACGTTGGATTTCGGCCTGCAAATAGAAACA
Organism: Notodromas monacha; assembly: GCA_905338405.1. NCBI lineage: Eukaryota > Metazoa > Arthropoda > Ostracoda > Podocopida > Cyprididae > Notodromas > Notodromas monacha. The sequence continues at coordinate 110,426 of CAJPEX010000047.1, read as the reverse complement.
CCCGTCTCTTCGTTCATTCCTCGAAATTAAAAACAACCATAGATTTCTTGACCGACGCGATTTAGGCTGTACTACAGTATAGAAGTTCTTTCACAAAGCTTCTATAAACAGACGTTCTTCGTTGATCTTTATTTATTTTTGCAGTGCAGTAGTATTTTCGGACTACTCAGCAATTCCTACACTTCAGGGTTCAGCACGGTGAACTACAGTATACGAAAATTCACCCATCACTGAGATTTACAATAAATTTTGAAGATAACATGGATTTAAAGTATAGCGCATCATTAAAAAACGTAGCTACAACCGACGTTGAAAAAAGTAAGTCGAATTTCGTTCTTTTCCTCTTTCATCAAAAGACAAAATAACAGCGATCGGAGGTACGAAAATACTGGTCATGCTAATTTCAATTTCCAACCAATGGCCGTATGATTTAATTCCTCCGCTCTCGCAAATCGATCCGGGAATCTTCAGGGAATTGTATCAAATCAAAGTTTGACCTGATGGTTACATCAACAAATTTCAATTTATAGACTCAACTTCACACATGGAGTCCGATAAAAAATGCATATACCGAACTAGATGCGAAATGTGGCAAGTCCACCCAATTTCAACTCTCGAAAGATCAGCTCATACGATCATTTTTAAAAATAGAGAGAGGTTAGGCCGTGAATTCACACAAACAAACAGCATGTAACAATCTGATGAGGAGCCCTGGGATGAACAAAAAGTAGAAACGTAATGATTCGCGCCTTACTCAAAAGCTCAACTGTGCCAAAAATTCGAACAAAGGTATCTTCGCATTTACCAAATGAAGTTATTCGGACACCCCGTTCTTCCAAAATCTGAAGTTGGGTTGACCGTGAACGGTCTGGAAACTATACAGTACATTGAGATTCGCAGGAAGGTCGCTAAACTTTTTTCAGGCTATTGCAGAAAACGATTTTCGTCAGTTTCGATTCTCCGTAATTTTCAGTTGCCCAGAGGTTAATAAAAATTCCAATATGGTTTCACAAATGATAGGCTATCGCGAAAATGGATTCAATTTCAAGTAAGTCGATTAATGCTGAATTGCGTTAGAGAATTGAGCTGATCAAATTTGTTCTCATCTTCTGAAAGTACCTATACACAATAATGTTCACGTTCCTACTTTCCTTTTATTGACAAACACAGGTTAGCTTAACTTTTCGAGCAACGCAAATACGTCCACTTACAGCACTTGATTCATACTGATGTTGAATTGCCCGTAGCTATTAAATTACGGTGGATTTTCTTCGTGGCAAGATCACGACGGAAAATACTTTTTTAATGCATGGGTTTAATCGATCAACACCGGGTCACAAACGAGGAAAAAATCGATCGCACTCCAATAATCACACCCAACCTCTCAGATGGGTAGGAAGCACCACTCCTCGACATAGAATATCCAGCGCGTCGTGAACAATTGACGTTCACGATGCAATTCACGTACGTTCAACAGCCGAAAGGACGTGTTGTGGAGGGAGAAAAAATGGGTACCGACCCGACCCTCACTCCAAGGCTTCCATCTCCCAGACTGGTCGGGACGGTTACCTGGAAGCAAGTGTAGCTGAGGGATGTCCGGGCGAGCGGGAAAAGGCCCGTCGGTTCCCATCTCCGCTCGCCCCCAGCCCCGGGAGCCGACACTCCAGTCGGAAGTCGCTCTTAGGCATACCGGCGATGGCGTTTATCCCACCTGCTGGTGGCTGCCACTTCCCCATGGCCCTCCAGAATCAATTGTCCTCTGGAGTTCATCCCTTCAAACCCATTGTCATGGCTTTTCCGGGGTCTGGGCATCTTTCAATTGCGTGCGCGTAAAAATAGATTGTTTCATTTGCAAGAAGTCAAATGAAAACAGATACAGTATACAGTAATGATTTGAAAAATAAAATATTTAAAATTATAACTTCTGCATTCCATTGCGAAAAATCAACCAAACCATAGCAGGCGAGACGGCCTCTACAATTTGTAAGGGTGTAGGAATTCCCCATTTTTAGACAGTTATTGGACATTCAAAACATATGAAATTGTTCCTATCTTTAAAAAAAACTCCCACAACTAAATTGAATCGACATACACTAAGCTTCACAGTTTCTTCCAGGAATTTAAAATTTTAACAAACCACTGCGAAAAATCGACTAAATCATGCAAAAAAATAAAGACACGAAAAATTAACAATTATAACAACTTATGAGGGTGCAGGAGTTCCCCATTTTAGGCAGTTATTGAGCATTTAAAATACTGGTATATTAAGCTGTTCAGAATTAAAAAAACTTCCATGATTGAATTAAGGCGTCACAGTACGCTTTACAATGTCTTTCAAGAGCCATAAATTGAAAACCAGGCAATGTGGAAATTTAGCAATCGGAAATTCGAGCAAGAGAAAATTACATAAAAGGAAAGTAAATCACGAAGGGGAGAAAATCATGCGGGGGAAAATCAACCTTATTTAAAATCGACCACTGTAAAATGTACTTGTATTTTTCGTACGTAACCCGATTAACAGTCGAATGCATGAGTGAAACTAATATTTTCATTATATTTTAATAAGAAGTGGAGGCCACGATGTGGGCTACGCCATCAACCGTATGCCGTGAGGAATCGGCCGCACACACGCTTCAGAAGAATCCGATAGTAATTTCGATGGATATACCCCGTGATACGAGACAACTTAACGGAGCAGAGTACAACACAATAGGAGTATTTCGAAAGGGGGTACTGTAATTATATTTTGGAAAAGAGACGATATTGGTACTAGAATCACCGTAAAATCGAGTCACGTCGCATGCCTATCCCGACAGCGCACAAACAAGTCGGGAACGGCATAAGTCCAAGATACTGTACTCAAATTTAGGCCACACTGCAGACCCATCTCTTCAGCTTATACACAAGATAACAGCAAATATAAAATAAGTACAGGAATTGCAATCGACTCAGCTCAGTTCCCACTGCTAAAACCTAAAATTACTCTCATTTTGTTCAGCCGATAATAGAAGTGACATTTTCAACCCCCAATAGTTTGGATTCGGCGGTTATCACTCAATCAAATAATACAAAACGGCTGAGACTTATTCTCTGCGAAATAGAAGAAAATGTGGCGAAATGAATCAAACAAAATTGAGCGCTCACCATACACGACACAAAAATCGCCCCTAATTCTATAAAATTCATGAGAAAATCGAATTCTGTTGCGATCAGTTACAACACCCATTTCAGGCACAACGGCTTCGAATTACTGAATACTTGAAAAGTACTGACAACATGGAGTTGACTCATAAACTGAAGAAACTCGAACTACTCATATTTCATTTTTCATAAGGAAAAAGACGACCGTCAAAAATTTTCCAAGGTTCTAGATAAGATTCGGTAGAAGAACGTGCGTCACTTTTTCCGGAGTAAAGCTTGCTCGGATTCACCAAAAAAAACGCATGTCAAGCTTCTTCCATCACACTTTGACTCTTACCATCCATGTCTGGAACTATGTCACAATTTGCATGAATAAAATGAAATTTTTGAAATTTGATGATATCTAAGGCGATATTTGACTATGTCTGCTAATGAGAGGAGGTTATTCACATTACTGTACTTCCGAAAATAATTATAAAATCGCACCGTTCACTTACGGCATTTGAACGCTTGCTTTTCCACACGATGTCCTAATGGAGTTTCTCTAAATGTATCCTTAATGAAGCCTTTTAATTTTTTGTGGTGACATTTCAAGACGCCAGAAAACAGCCAATTTTACAACTTCCATGCCTCTTGTGACGAGGAATTCTCCCATTGGAAAGAAAAAAACTCAATTTCAGTTGTTGATGGAAACGGCGTTTTCAGAACTTGGTCTGGATCTGGACGTGTCGCATGACCCTGAACAGTTCCGTGGTATTTTTCAGATCCGGAAAGGTCCGATTCAGCTGAATCATGAATTTTGAGTCACGGTGACTCCGGTTACCGACATACTCCTGGTGGATGCTAACCCCGAGTTCGCGTTTGTGACTTGGCTTCGTCAGAGAACAGACGTCACTAAAAGATGTACGGCATAATAATCACATATTTCACGCTGAAATATTAAATCTAATGTTTTTACGGTTCTGTACCACGTGTAATTACGGTGAAGTGAGTGAGGGCGACGACCGTAGAAAAACGCGCGATGTAAGAAGGATTTTCAATGCAAGATTCTCAAAAAAGTCGTCCGAAACAGACGTACAAGAATAATTCAAACCTCTCCTCAACTTTCCCATCATGCATTTCCCTCACATTACGTTACAAGAAATTTTAAATACAATTGTCTTCTAATCAAATTTTTTCATTGACCATCAAAGATGAGACAGATGGCATAAATTACCTTCTGAATTTGATGAAAATCATATCTGCACGTATTTGCAAACGTTAATCCGATTTCGGACACATTTCAGCCGCTTCTCTTTTCAGCCTAAAATGTACATATACACAAATACAGTATACAGTATTACTAAAATAGAGCGTCTATCTTTTGAATACGGCTTGAATTCTAAGAAAAGCTGCATAACATTCCGCATTTTCCGAGTAACAGATATTTATAATGGAATAGTCATGAACGTAAGGGCTCGACAACATATGAATGTAGCACACATTATCGCCGTATATTCATTGAGATAATTCGCACAAAAAAAGGTAAAGCTGAGAAACAAACTTCGGGGTCAGACGAAAGCTCGGCTCAATTTAATTTGGAACAATTTTACTTTGCATCCCTATCTTCCGTGCAATGGCCATTGAAAAAGTGCCCTAAAAATCATATAGAATTCTCCCACAAGCATAAAAACTGGAAAAAATGTGTCCATTTCAGATATACGGATGCTATTTTAAAAGTTTCCAGAATTCTTTTCTTTTCTTTTCTTGGGCAAAAATTTTCAGTTTTCGAGAAAGTTGACATCAAAGAAAATGAAGGGTTGGAACATCGCATCTCATAAGAAACAATGATACGCGGAGCAACAAAAAAGCAACCTATTTGAAACGAATGGCGGCAAAAGTCAGTTACTTTCCCATTACGATTTGAAAACACGGTACTGCAGTCCTGGATTTATCAACAAAACTGGGAGAATCAAATTGAGAAAACCGAAGAATATATTATTTTGCTAATTTTATCAAGAGAATTTTTTATGAAATCGTCATTGCTATCATAACATGAAAAATTGCGATAAAATAGACAAAAGCATCATCAAATTACCTGCAATAAAATGTGATGCAGGCCTAAATTCAGATTTTCAGCATTAATGATCGTCAACATTTTGTTGTTCAACGTTCGGACAAAAGTTATCTGGTCAACTTTGAAATAATTGAAGAAAATTTCAAAATTTGAGTAAAAAAAAAAAAAAGGTGTCCGTTCAAACCGCATCGCTTTCAGCGGAATACGTTTCAAAAATGTGAAAAACAGTCAGGTGATTTCAGAGAACTTTAAACGTCTCTGGAAATACTGCTGATCATACTTTTGTTAACAAACGTATGATCTGGATATAAAATCTGGATTTAAAATTCGAAGCGAACTGGCTGAAATATTTTGAGCATGCTTTGATCGAAAATTTTGTAGATACTCGAACGACTGAGTTTTTTTTTCCTGAGCTCCTGACATCAAATGCCATAACAAAGGACATTTCCAAGAGCTTTCAAAAGAATTACAGGATAATAGCAATAAGGGAATGACGACAGAACATAACTGAAATTACAGTACTATAGTACCATTTCCGCTCAACTTTCGGTGCATCAGATTGACCACAACCAGAAATGCCGCTCTGCGAAAGGTAATTTACTTTCACATGAACGGATACCAAAAACCAAGTATCGGGCGTGAACGAGAGACAACTCCAGTGCCTCGCTTTGGGCAAATCGAACAAACCCACAAAAGAATGCATTATTTTCGTAAGTCTTCGGATTCCTCAATAACGGAAAATAGACGCGAAAAATTTTAGTACGTCTACTTCCGTTGACTTGGCTCAATTATTTTTTTGAATGTCCAGTTTCCCAATCAAGGGGTTCAAAATAATGTTTAGTTTCGAACAAATTTCCTACATAACAGAGAACGCAGCTGTTCTCACTTTTGCAAGTACGGTATCGATTTGTAATGAAGGATAATCGAGAGCATGAAACTCATCGTCCTGCACAAAACCGATTATACATTACGGTAAAAGGTGCTAAGGGAATACAGTAATGCGGTAGCCAGCAGGATTCAGTTCCGACGTTGATAAACGCTTTCTATGCGTCTGATTTTGTTGCACATCGTTTCACCTCTGTGTGTTTTCCACATTGAGCGCTACGTTGAGCACACATTTATTCGAAAAAAATTTCAAGAAAATACAGTATGTACTTATATGCAGGAAGAGCATTCCAGGGGATGTGGTGGAATGGATTAGCTATTCCATCCATATTGGATCACATTACTCATCAGTCTATAATATATAGGGACGTTCTAAGGTCGGGGAACTAATTGGCATTTTACATATAGCATCGCGCGTGGACTTGCTGTTCATATACATTTCGGATAATAGTCTTCCGAAGGAGACAGGTGAAGTCTATTAACCGAGGCAGCACGACTACGTTTCTGATACGAAAAGATTGAACATGATTCTCGTACAAGTTTGAAGGAAGACGACGAATAAGAAAAGCATTCACTTACTTGAATACACGCAAAGAATTATGGATCTGTCCAGCATCAACGCCAATTTCATGGTATTTCATGAAGATCTCGTGGCTGACGATCGCGTAACACACAAACAGAACGATGTACCTCCATTTCTGCTGACGACGATGACCTTCATCAGTAATGCCTACACATGAACATTCCATTTAAACATTCCATGCGGGATCATTCCTTCTCGCCCGCACACAGTTCGTCCACTCAACACTAAAACCGTAACGTCACTGCGCCGCTGCTGTTTCCGTGAGCAAAGCGGAATAATAGTCGTGATTAGAATGCTACGTGAGGGTAATTAGGCATTCTCAGCCAGGATACCACGCTTCCAAACGAAATGTCCTGCACAACATTTCGTTTACACTTCCGCATCCTCAGGCGAGCCACGTTCATGGATAAGCTAATCCTCCGGAGGCCTCTTTGAATCCTCGGGATGCACTGTACAGTATTCGGTTCAACGGCAAAATTAGCGCATACCGGTTCATGCCTTCACGATCCAACCTAAGGATTTTCAGTCGAACGCATATTTTTCGCACCTGAAGATATTCAGTTCCTGCAATGAAGGAGAATAATAAGCAGCTGGAGTTCAACGAAGTCAATCAAGCATTCCGCCCCATTTGAATAATGGTTATCGCATTCAACAGTACAGCTGCTCATGAGCAAGCGAGCTTAGGAACGAAGATACACTCTCCAAAACGGTTTTTCTCTGGTAGTTACAATAAAGATAAAAACATCGATATCTACCAAGCAATCAATCGTAAAATGTATTCCAATACAACGTCTGACAACACTACCATGTAACTTCAATACTGGAATAAGGTGGGTGAACGTATGTATAAGAGCTGGAATCACCCGCAGGAGTAGATTCTCTACGTCTTTTTACCTTCGTCTCCTTACCGAAAGAAAAATTCCTGAGGAAATCGCAACGAATGGCCCACAAAATTACAAGGTAAACCTTCATCCTATAGTGTAAAAAACTATTCGTTTCCTTTATAACTGATGCATGATTAAGAAAACGTCATGATATTGACCTTGCCAAATAATCCGGATTGTTAAATGCTGTTTTTTCTTTCAAAATTCTTGCCACGAATTATTCTAGTTAGCCAATGTTCCGCGGTAATCGCGCCGGGTTCCTGTAAATTGAAGCAAAAGCGACCCTTTTTGGAGGTGACTTGGATCACAATGACTATAGCTTTGCACCACGCGTAGTTACGAGCGTACACCACTTCAGTTCGGAACACTAGCTAGTTAAGCTTCACCGAAATAATCAACAGAGAAACTCTGCAGGAAAAACTTGATTGATGGAGGCCTCGCCGTCAAGTAGTTTCAAGATAAATGTGGTTAACGAACGAGGCAGAGAACATGGAGGCAGCATTGCGGAAGTAATCAACTGTGAACAATATGGTATATTTCAAAACACATCCGAAGCATACATGCAATAATAATTGTACAGTCAAGAGCCATGGAAATAACGAGGTTTTACAGCAGGTACATAGAAAAAATACAAAAAAAAAAGTTTGAACAACTCCACTTGGATCTCTTGACCACCACTCGGCTCGCAGCCAACCGCCACGTTCTCAACGGGCCCCAGGGATGTTTCATCCGGCTTTTTTGAATGGATTGCGTGAACTTGGGATGAATACCATCGCTCTCGGGGAGCGCAAGGACCACGAATGCCAAGAAAAAGGGTCTCGCATCCACACTCAACACGCATAGGGTAGACAGGATCCGTCAATGCTATGGTTTCTTCGAACGGTATTCAAACCCGGGTGCCTTTTCCGCCCGAAGCTCGCAAAAATAAATTGCCGAAAATCTACACAATCCAAATCTCCTCCATAAGAACATCATAATAAAAATACGACACGTTCTCCACCAAAATATAATTTAAAGCAATCGGAACAGAATCCGTCTTTCAACGCGCAAGGGCTTCGATACACATTCACCATGGAATGGTCCACTGGACAATGGAAGCTACCCGCCATGCCTTTGAGGAAATTATAAAAAGCAGCCTCAATTACAGCGTTCGCACGACGCTTTCGGAACTTTTACCCGGTGACAATTAGAATCACGGCATGACCGTATCTGTCGATCTTGATTCCGATCGAGGTGATCAACTCATTTGCAGAAATACCATAGTTCCAATGCGTCCAACAGAAAAGTCGCTGAGGCAACCAGGTACATTCTCAGCCGCGGCCTGAATCCAAAAGCCAGTGGATCATTTCAACGCGTGCGTCAAACCCAAAAAAAATATAAATCCGGCGGAAAGAGAGGGGCGGCAAAATGGGGTGGAGGGGGGGAGCGGGTTTGCCCATCAGTTCGCGCGGCAACTGAACAACCAAGTGGATTAACATCACGTTCTTGGGTGAGCGTAAAGAATCACTAACGCAATTGCAGCGTTGCTCAGGGAAGCAAGCCCCAGTGGGTTTTCATTTCCCAGGCTTGCCTGACATCACCAAACCACCATTCATCACGCTATTCCTAACTCTGTACTGTACTTGTTACGACAGTCATTGAAACAGTACACTGTGCAGGGGATAGACAGGAAGCTTCCTCGTCAGGTTTGCTCTCGGTAATGGGAAGGCCGAGGGACCTCGATATCTCAGCACATACTTGACAGGAGTACTGTGAATGCAAATCACGGATTCTTCCTGATTCAGGCAACTCCAATCGACTAGACGTGAAGAATTAACCCCTTCCTAGGACTTATATCATCCAAGAGCTATCAGTGTCTACATCTACAGGTAATAAATGAAACTGACAACTCATTCCTAAAAGGCATACGATGAAAATCACGGTTAAAAAGTAACTTATCTTCGTAACTAAAGCGAGTCTAAAAGAAGCTCGACGTCAACTATACTCAGCACCCGGACAAATACAGGAACACTGAGTTTTACTTTATGAAATAAAAATTTATTATCAGGGACCACCAAGCATTTTCAAAATTTCTGGATGAACAAGTCTCGAAACATTTATAAAACAAATTAGGAAAAACCGTGAAGGCACGATTTAGCTTTAGACGATTCAAGAAACTGTTTAGCTCGAGGTCTGGCGTTTTGCTTTCATTCCAATCCGATAAATTTCGGACGTCCGCATTTGGTAAAACGATGGTGATCCGACAACGAATAAATATTTATACCGACGAGAAGGGGGAGACACGAGCTGATACATCCAACATCATACACGGAACGGCTTGGTAACATGAACATTGAATCGGGCATAAGAAATGCATCACACCCTTGTACTCACGCGACTTAACGGCGCACGACAAGCGACTTCGGATATCAAGGGACTGAATTAGAAAATAAATATCCAGCTGGGCTAGGCACTTGGCAGCGATGTTTTTTTTTCACGACATAACCGGACGAGTCATGAAGAATGACACCTCAAAAAAAAAAAACACGACGTAAACGGGGAAGAACAATGAAGGTACAGATTTGGTTATATTTTTTAGAAGTGCAGGTGACCCAAATTGAACAGAGAGCAAGGTAAGAGCGCGATAAAGTTTCTGCGTGTTAGGAAAAAAGTTGGCGACTCCATGTGCATCACATTGGCGAATAATGTTTGTGGAGTAAATAAAATTATCATCCCTTTACCAAGAAATCGAACAAAAAGAAAATTATCAAATCATAATACTGTATAGGAATCGATCGAAATCCTAAAAAAATTGGAAGAACATGGATATAAGAATGAAACAAGTTATATTTAAACACATTTGTGAGGAATTCATGAGACAACATCGCGCTCACTATTTTTCGTTTCGCTTCAATGGGGAAGTTCCAAAATTGATGGATCAGACCTCTTTGCTTTTATAGCGACTCAAGTCTCTGAAAAGACGTCAAGAATATTACTTCTCAAACTATCGGTCACACGGTATGAACCAATCAAGCCAAAATTACGCTCGCAATATCCCGACAGCGCATTGAATTGAACGCTGCCTCGTTACGCAATACACTAAGAAGAAACTCAATCATAACTTCAACTTGATGACAGACACGCAAATTTCCACAAAAAATTAAGGAAAAATAACGACAAAACTATTTCCTCTCTTACAAAGCCAAAATAAAAAGCACCGTAAAGCAAAAACCCACGTTCTAGCTTCTACCTTAGTCACCTGAGGAGCACATCCGTCCAGGGGGGAAAGGGAGCGAGGAAGTCGACGCAAAGAAAGCCGAATACTTTTCCGCGAAATCTATTCATCGTTGAACACAAAATAAAGAAAACCCAACAAACGCTTCATGAGACATCGTCGAGATCGATCATCCGTACTATTTCTGTCACTTCGAGCCCTCCTTTGCAGCTCGTCGACGTTTCGGTGTCACTTGAGGAGGCGGCGGCGGTTTTGTTTCACCTTCGAAAATTAAATGTCTAAATTAGGATAAAAGAATGAAAATTTGATCACATAAAAGTTTCGTACAAAAAGCACACTCAATCATCAACATATTACAATAAGATTTTGAAACACCAGTGCAGCAACAGATAATCGAATTTAAAATGTAGAAAATTCTGGCTAACCAGGATTAGGCACAATCGTGATTTCTGCCTTCACCGAGTGGCACAAAGCGGCGAGTAATCAGATAAAACAAAAGGCCACCGACAATAATCAAGTTCAGAAACGCATTTTCCGGCACCAATCTGTTTTAGACGCGTGCCGAAGACACGGATTCCTCAACATTTTTTGGGCCCATTCTAGAAAAAGTAGATTCGCGTCATCTCAGCCGTACACATGATCGTGAATCGATTCGGAGGGAAGTTCGATCAGAATTATTTACAACCGATTTGAACTAACTCCGGGCTGCTGAGGCAGACAAGATTTTTTTTCTCGTGATACCCACGGAGAAGACGGATTTGATCTCCGAAAGCAACTATTGATGGTAGAAATTCAGTGGGAGAGCACTCAGGCGGAAGTCAACTCATCTGAATACAAACTAAGGATGGTCGGAAATTCCACAAGATACGGAGCATCGCTCAGGTTTGAGATGGAATAGTTTCGGAGTTCAAATAATTCTGGCATCTTCAATCAAACTTAATGTTGGGCACGGCTAAAACAAAGCTTCCTCGTCAAACGTAGTCATTGGCAGGCGCGAAGATACAAAGCACGCCGTCTTCTTGACAGAAGGCGGCGTGCTTGACATCTTCTTGACAGAAAATTGCGGTCAAATACACAGGCATCCACGGCAGAACAACTTTCCCAACGGCATGCATTTTTCCAAGAACGATAACTATGGAGATCATTCCACCGTGATTAATTAATCGGGAATAAAAAAGCAGGGAAGGATCAATGATTTCAATGAGGAGTACAACAACCATCTGCAGTACAGCATTACGAAAAAATGTGAAGCACAAATACATGTGTTATTGTACCAACGTTGTTTTTAAACGATGTATCAAAGGTAATTTTTATACCATGCAGCGATGGTCAGAAATGAACTCGAACATCATTGCGACGCAAAGGAAGGGGAGTCACAAAATATGAAGACAGTTTATATACCTCCCGCCCTGAGTCCAAAGCATGTAATCTCGATCATCTTTCTCGGAATGATCAATCAATCACCTGTTGCCTTTGCATTGTATGAACAGGAAGTCATAGAAATAGCAAATTTTCTGCTTCCATGAGTTGAGGTACTGAAGTTTCGGGGACATTTTTTAAAACAATTTGAATACTCCGGGCTACCCAAAAGCTGCTCATGAGGACACGGACCACACGCACCTGATGGGTTGTCAATAAAAGCAATCGCACGGTTAACAACTTGATACAATAGCGGGAACCCAAATTGAAACAATTTCCGACGAGATCCATAAATTTGGGGAAACTCATAACTCTGCCCTGTCTCTTAAGTATAACACCGATGAGCAAACTATACCGGAATTCCGTCCTTTCCGCTTCCGCTTGTTCGCGTTGGAGTCGGTGGCACTATCTACTGGCGGAACCTCGACGATGACTGGGGTAGTATTTGATCCATTACCTCCACAATTTACGTCAGCTATAGATCCCGAGTTCGGCTTCCGATGCTGCGTAGCTGAGTTTCGCACGGGTCTTGCGAGGCGTTTCACTCCTTCCGCAGCATGGTTATTGCGATTGGCAGGCCTGAAATGGAGCAATCACGAGATTAAGCAGATAATCACGTTTGAACAGGCACATACACGAGACGGCGAGAACCGGCTCAAAATAAGTGTCCACACTAACTCGGGCCATGAGTTCACGGAATTCATCATTAAAAAAAATTGCAAGTCATGCTTCTAGCACGACCAATGACACACAGAAAGCATTAAAATAACGTTCGAATTCGATTTGGCAGCATTAGATCCGAATCACGCATCGCCGGACGAAATAAATCTGCGTCAGCACATTACAAAATTTTTACACCCCACACAGTTATGTCGTTACACGAAGAGCAAATTTCAACGTTATCCAAGTACAGTACAGCGTAATGAAACATATCGTCACGATTCCGCAACAGGCTCGGACGCAAACCCATACGTCACATCGACGAAGTAAACCTTTCACACGAATCGCAAATATTGCATGAGAGAATATCGGCTGTAACAAATCAGACGTAGCCCAAATTTCTGTGGGAAACGATAAGAATATCTGATTTTCGAGAAAACATGCTTGCACGAAAAATGTCATTTGTGACTCAAGTATGCTCTTCTAAAAAACGCTTTAGTAAGAAATTGGCGAAACGCGGGAACCCAAATAACTGAACCACAGATTGATCATAGGGGCGAACAATTACACTTCATAGGGCATACTGGAGATGGGTACATAATAATATTGGGGAGAACAGGATTTCCGTGCATAATACTCCACGAATAGGGCCGGAGGACATAACCACTATTTCACTGTATCATAAATGTGCAAAAGTTGAAGCATTTAATCACGAAGACCAAATAGTCGAGCACGCATATAATAAGATACGAAAATTTACATCACGCAACGCAAGCAAAGCGAGATCACGTCAATAATACCTCAATCCGTCATCATCAGGAGTGCGTGGCCTTGAAACGCGTCCACTGCGAGATATAGTCTTGAGAATGGGCTGATTTTTGTCTTCGGTAACCCTTTTGCTCACCCGGTTCCCCATCTTTTGAAGAGACTTCACGTCCATTTCCATGCCTTAAATAAACACTTTAATTAGCAAAATTCCTTTCTTTATTCCAAATTCCTCATTGAGCAAAACCAAGTTAAAGAATTAAAATCGAGGAAATTGACAAACCTGGCTGCTTTTTCTTCACTATGACGGGCTTTTTCGGGGTTTCTTCTTCCTTTACGATTTTTTTCGGGTCTTCAACAATCGGCGAAACGATTGGATTCGTCCCCACACACGGCTTCTTCACATGTTCATCGACGCCCATGCATGCCTTTATCAATTCCGCAGCGTTTTCTGAGCACCTCCTCTTACCCGGGCGGGCCGCCTGATCAGATGAAAGAGCCGTTGGCGATGTCTTAAGCTCCTCTTCTCGTAACGGTGACCAATGCCGACGCCCGGACTTCTTGTCGTCCAAAGACGATGTACTGTTTAAGCTCGCGTTTGAATCTCCCGAAGTGTTTCTTCCTCGTCCTGCCGCTGAAGGACGCTTCCCACGACTAGTGTTCACCTGTGGTTGCTTCGAAGTGGATTTGCTGGAAGACGTGGAACAGGGGGAAGGAGTACACGCATCATCACGAGGACTAGCTCGGGATTGCGGACTGTTCAGGCGGGAAGCAGATCGAGTTGAAGCACGCGTGGCCATGCGTTTCTCCTCGTCTGGTGCACCAATGGAAGTCGGAATCTCGATTGTTAGCTGCTCCAGTGCCGGGGTCCGTTTCTTGACGTGGAATGTGGGAGCCGAATGGCCTTCTTCCCCGCCCACCAGCTCAGCGTCCTTGGAAACGTAATTATGATCCCCTGATACCCGTACACGTGTAAGTTCGCCGTTTTCCGACACCCTATTCTCCACCTCCAGCAAATCGGTCAATACATCGGCAGGCACTTCTCTGACGAGTGAAACGTTCTCTTGCACCGACATTCCTTTCACGAATGCAACTTCATTCATTGAAGGTAGAACGACAACGCTGTTCATTACGGGTTCGTCATCGACAACCTCGGCAGAACGTTTTACAGCTTCGGAAACCGCCGACGAAAAACTAATCGCATCCTTCGGTGAGGCCGCAACAAGAACAAAATCTCCAATTGCAGTCGTCACGGCGTCGGATTCCCTTTTTGGAACAGGAGACAGTAAGATTGATTCCTTGATGGACGTTTCTTTGGGTGGCGGGGGCACCAGGACAATTTCTTTAACCACGGGCGACAATGCCATGGCATGTTTCAGCGGCGAAGTGACAAACGTGACGTCCTTGATGATTGAGGTCTTGTCCGGAGAGGCAACTCTTGCGGCGTCTTTCATCGCAACATTTTTCAAAGGCGAGGTGATGATGGTGATGTCTTTCACGGATGGCGAAAGGATGACAGGTTCTGACGTCAATAAGCCCATGCTGACCTGATCCTTGACAGGCGAGATGTACTCGGATTGTTGAGGCGCGAGTTTCTTGCTCGGTGAGTTTAGATAGGTTCTCGTCACGACGGGAGTGACAAATCTGTCGAAATCTGGAACCAAGACACCCCCGTTCACAGGCAACGGTGTCCGTTCCACAAGAACAGGAGAAGCAGCGGGCTTATCACTTGTCGAAGAGACTTTGCTGGGTTCAGGATTCTTTGTACTAGTTTCATCACATCTCTCCTGGTCTGGAAGATTTAAAGAGCCTGAACTCACCGGCGGGCTCGGGGAACTGGACCCTATAAATTTCCCCGAACTCGGACTAGATTTCGGCGCTTCTTCAGGCTCTGCCACTGGCACCAATCGGACGGGTATCATTTTCGTGCCAGCGGGTAAGTTTAACGGGGAACCCACGGAAATACCTTTCACCGGGTCCCCGGGCACCTTTTGCGCGCTGACATTTTGAAGTGCCAGCTTAGTACAGGCACGCATCGACGCCGCGTCGTAACTGCCTTCTTCCGAAAAATAGCAGCTGGAGGTCGCCACTGGCTCCGTCTGAACACTCGCCATCGACTCAGAACAATGATCCTGGCGTTCAATCTGCCGCTTCGGACTTTCTACTACGTTTTCTCCTTTCTCTGACTGTGTGTCCATAGACTCGATCCCAGAATCGTCGTTCATATGGCACGGACTTCCCAGGATTTCCCGTCCGAGAGCGCGAACAGAAGAAAGACTCACCTGTTCGCTTCTCAGATTCTCACTAGAATGCGGTTCCACGGATGGTTCTAGTCTCGCCGCGGTTTGAGAACCACTGCTGACACACGAAGGTTCATTTCGGACAGGGTCGTTGGAGGGGCACACAATTATCTTCGGGGTGATTTCGTGGGGACGAGGATGGTACTCAGGAGGGCGAGTTGTGGAGGTACTGGCGTCCACGCTGACGAGTCGGACAACTTCTGCTACCCTGTCGCTCTCCCGCGTGATTTGGATTTCTCCTCTAGCTGGTGGCAGCTGCGGAGAAACGCGCTGATCCCACGTAGATGTTTTGCAAAATGCAGACTCCTGCAAAGATATAATCATATTCATAAGATGTAGGTTGGGAATCTCTGGATATCCTCACTGTGCAAGATTTCACGTGCAACTCAAGATGAAGACAATAAGTTGACATTTTTCAAAACCAAACATCGGATAGCGCAGACCCTCGTGCGTCAGAAGGGCGAAAACTTTCGTCCTGAACGCCTAAATATCACATCTGATTCCATGTTGCCAGAGGGAACTGTGGTGATCGTGCGAAAGATGCAAACCGTAAAAATCGAATTACAGTATCTTCAAATACCAACGCAGAGGTACAAAAGATTACTGAAAAGTATAATTTTTCATCAATTTTCTTTCATTGGACCTTTGAGGATTCGTCTCGCGAGGTACAATTCGACTCGCAGTAGCAGTTCGAACGTTGCCACAGTATCGCTTCAACATAAAAATGGACGGGAACCATGATGTAAAAAAGAGAACAGCAGACTCTAAAAATGTTCTCTGAATAAATGCGGACTTCCATATTTGGCGTAGACGGAAGCGTAAACTTTCGACTGACAATTTCTCAAGCTCGATGCACGAGAAGTGCATTTGTAGGTCGACGTGTTCCCCGACAGATATCGTACTGAATCGCATTCACTCTCAACATCGAGCTTTAATCATCATTTGGAAACGAAAAATTATCAATAATGAGGCCAAGGAGGGGAGGGGATTTGTTGAAGAGTGCAAATCATTCACTACGCTTGCTCTTCAGTATGAATATGATGAGTAAGGAAAGCACTTCATCAATTCAAGAGAATCAAGATTATAATAAGGTCACGTTCAATAATATTAGGCATTTCAGTGACCGAGGAGAGCAGGCTTATGACCTCCGGGGGATCGCGGCGAACAGAGCACAACGCGGGATTCTTGGTGATTACAATTTCACCTTTTAGGCGATAAAAACTGACCAGTTCATCCATAAATTCCTCACGAATTCAGAACCGTAATGAATTCAAATTCACCGGCAACAACAGTTTCAACCGATTACAAGAGAGGAATGCGCTCAATCGAATGCGGAAAAACGGGATTCGGAAAAGAAAAACAGAACTGCAGCTTTCCATTGTTTTAAAATATCAAAATACTGTTTACCCGTGCTTTCTCCTATCTTATCTTTACTGCATTCTTTTTCTTATTTCCCGCATGTCTCCATCCAAATCTATTCAATTCAAAGAGCCGCGAAGAAAATTCCGCTCTTCCTCTCACCGCTCAAACCGGTCGAGTCATGCAATAAAAGGCCAAAACCACGCTCGGTAGTAAAAATCATACCAATTTAATTTATTTCTACTGATGGGAATCTTTTGTGCCTCGCAACTATAGCGAAGAGTGGCGCTCCACGGTCTACTGGTGTTGAATAATTTTGTACACCGTCTTATCCGTGCAACGGACCAGCCTACGAATTCTAAAATTCAATCAACAAGCTCGTCCAATGAAAGAAAATCCCTCCATCGGCTGACAGTAAGAATTTCTGAACAGAACGTCAACGCGATTACAGTACGGTACGGGATAATATAAAAATGCAAAATTCACTAGAGTCGCTTGGAAAACAATAGGTAGGGCTAATACGTCGCTCATAAAATCGGTGAGAGGAATGGAATCACTTCTTGAACGCGAACGGACGCCATACTTTCCTGGATGCAGAAGTTCGGGAAGTCATAGATAATTTATTAGACCTCAAGCGTGGTACTCTTGAAGTCACAATCGACCTTCAATTCCCCAGATTGACATCTAGTCATTTTGAATAGAACAAAGATAGCCGTGAACACAATTTTAGAAATGTTTCTGTGTGTCGAATATACTGACAGAACCAACAGATCAAGCTCACTTGAAGAAGGCGAAAACAAAGCGAACCAAATTTACAGATCCTCACGAAAAGAATTTGTACAAAGCCATTGAACCATGCGTAAAACCCAAGAAGCTTTTTTCGACCGCTACCAACGCCCCAGTATATAAATTCGGCAACAGAAATGAACAAATAGCTTTCTCACGAGACATTCGAGAATTTACGAGGCAACGGCGAACCAACATAAGAACAGCTTTCTGTCAACACAACGTAGCTGTGGTTTCCATACATGCTTATGAGCCTGGGCAAGCGAGTTCGAGTCAAGTACGTCACGGTGTCTTGTGTATTTTTTTAAAAATACACAAGACACCGTTCACATGAGACCGTGCACCGATTCATTCAGAACTCGCCGACATAAACTTAATCGGTTAGAACATGGCACGCGCGTCTCACCCGAGATCCTTGGATAACAGCAGGCGGAGGCTTGAGCTGAGGGGGCTCAGCCGCAGCCGAAGCCTTCGTGATGGTAGCAGAACCGACCACATCTTGCATCGCGGCGGCTCTGGCTTCATGAATCATCAAACTTTGGCTGACACGGGGCTGTTCCTGTCGGGAGTTCGATGTCAGAACAGCTTCCGCAGGTTTAGCAGGGGCTTTCTCCAGTGTCGCCGTCTGGCATTGCTTTGGCAACGTGCTGTAGTACGTCGCTGGCGATTCTCCGGATGCCGACATAGTCATTATTGTAGTAACTAAAAAAACGAGATAGGTTCAACTGTGTCAAACTCAGAAGAACCAGTCCACTGACCAAATGAAAAAGTATAGATTTCGGTTCACGTTAAAAAAAAGGCTCCAATAGCAGACAATTCTTTACGCTATTGTGGCGATGACTTCATACGTTCAACAACTTCTAGTCGGAGAACTGCGAGGTTAGAAACAGCTAGAAAACTGTACGTAACGTGTACAAAGCGTACACTGATACGGCAGAAACCGCACGTAACAACATAGACAGCAGAATTATGGCGAGGAAACCTCACAGAAGTCGAACGATGAGTAATATGACACTAGTTGCACAGCACATCTATAGCACATGATTCAGGACAATCGCAAAATGTATTCTGGATAATAAAAGTGACAAATATGTTAAGCTATGACCTGCAATGGTTTATACGGAATGTTCCTTGAAACCTTAAGGGGCAACACATTTTAAGAACACTTCAACATCAACACAATGAAACGGAAGGATCAAATACAGTAGGATTATTCGAAGTCCAACTTCAGCTTGCGGCTCGGATCTAAGATTTAACGCAAATTGAGACACGGTAATCGGATTTCATGCGATTCACGGTTCGGATCATGAAGTGGATAATTTATTTCTCTAGTGCAGTATATCAACTGTTCGCAAACTCAGCATTTGATCTCTGCTCAATCATTTGAAGAAAAGAAACGCTCCAATCTAATTCATCACCTGAATGGAATGAAAAATAAAGAAGGCCTGCAAAACTCTTCCAAGACACAGGGCGCAACCAGATAATTCCACAGAAAAGCATTTAACTGGATTCACGGTAAGCCAGACAGATTTCTTTGGATTCATTTCGGGACGAAGGCAACAGGACCAAAAAAATTAGGATTACGGAACACAACCCATGGAGTAAAGCACAGTTTTGAATTTTTGGTGGACCTCAACGCACTTTCACATCAGCAGAACTGTAGAATGTTTCGTCTTGCACGCGATAACGTTCTAATACAAGCGATGTGTTCGCGGAGTGCTAACAGAAGAAGTACTAAAGGTTTAAGGATACCATACATACAAGGGTAAAATTGAAACGAAGCCTCAAGCAACACCTACCTCACGAATTTGTAGCGGTACGATGACTATCAACTACATGAAGAGTGGAACACAGATATTACAAATATAATACAAATGCCCGGCAGTGAATTGTGACTTCTTGAATGCGTACGCTGGAAGAAATTCCTGAAATAGCTCATAGCATGAAAAACAATGCGGCTTCTAGCAACGAGGTGAGAACACATAATCAATTACTGTTCTGTACATGAAGTCCCTTTCATTAACAGAAACGTTTCACGGCTGTAACCAACAATTTAACCAGTCAATCAGACTTCCAAGTGGATGTCAGGACACTCGATGAATCCTGTGGAAATTCAGTTCAATCAAACCAGATAAATAAGAGTCCGAATAACCTACCAGCATTTGGACCGATGTCCCTCGTATTCACGATCACAGGGCCGTTCGACGATACCACGCTTGAGGACGTCGACGCGGACGACACAGCAAAGATCACATCTGACTGAGAAGCGATGGACGAAGTCGCGGCAGTCGACACCGCGGACAAGAAATCGTAGATCTTCCCAGGCGCAACTTCTAAACGAATGACAGAGCAGTCCGTGGTGCCGCCCCCGTCTGGTCGTTTCGTGCCATAAACGACATGTTGTGGCACTGAAGTCCATACAGTGGACTCCCCCTTGGAGTCTTCCTTCGCAGAGGTGGAAGCATCCACTTGACTCGGCGCCCGAATACCCATCACCTTCAAGCGACCCAGCACAGGATCACTCATCATCACGGCGCGACCAGTCGTCGAACTGCCAATGGGTCGCGGCACTCCACGTCTCACACCAGGCCCGACACCCATCGACCGAAACTCCGTCTTCGCACGCGCGCGGCCAGGACGACCACGGCGAATATCTCCTCGCATTCGGGCTGCCTCGCTGTACGGCATTCTAACATAACCTCCCGATGTTGTCGGATATGCCGAGGAATCCTGCCCGGTAGCGTTGCAAGCGTACACGCGCGAAGGCGTTGGTAGTGAATCAGATTCCTTCCCATGTTCGGATTCTTTGTTACTTTGGTTTCCCGTAGTTATTGTAGCAGTCGTTGTGGCTGCAGTAGCACTCGTCCCTTTCTTCAGAGAGATGTGCAAGGGTGGAACACGAGGTTCTGATTTAGACACGGGCACCGGCGCTGGGCTTGTGCTCGTCGTGACGCTCCGAGTCAATGTAGGCGCCGTTGTCCCAGAGGAGCAGTTCTGCGTGGATACGGACGTGTACGACCCACTCGCAACCATTCCTTGCTTAACGCCGTCGACACCAACCTCCAGCGTTCCAGTAGTTCGCAGGAAACCCGAGTCGACTTTGAACATTTGTCGCGACACGACAGCAGCGTGCCCTCCTCGAGATGATGTTAGTGCCGTTGTTTGTGTAGTCACCGGGGAAGTCGTCACCGCTCCAGTGCGCGACAACTTCATCTTGATCTGTGCTTGCTCTGTCGACGGCGTTGACGAAGGGACGGAGACGGGAACTGAGGCGATCGGAGACGCAGGTGGATTCGCACGGCGCTCACGGCGATAAACCGCTGGACGACGCATTGATTCCCCTCTCCCACGCATCAAAGTAGCACCCGGTCGCCGTCGTGCGCCGCCACGTCCTAAAAAAGGAGTGCTGTACTGGTTACTTCAAGTCAGGTGGTTCGCAGAATGATAAATACTTTAAATGGTATGTTTTAATGTAGAACTCGAAGGTTTAATCAAATCCACGTGTTCTCGCCAACAGAATATTCAGCGACACATACTGTAATTTTTAAGTAACCAACGGGATAAGCCATGAAATCGGGTGAAGTAAATTTGCACCAAAACGATAGTAAAAAATGGAAGACATTTTTAAATTGCCGGGCATATATTATCGGTCAATATCACCAGCGCGAAGAAGTTTGGGTTCCTTCTATTACCATCGAGAGGAATCGTTTAATCTAGATGGATCCGTAAGCAAACATTAATTCGCCTACAAATCGCCCGAACATGGCTAACCAATCGAGCAAAATGGAAAACAAGACAAAGTACAGGTCCTTTATGCAGAACATCATGAATTTAAGAGATGGGGTTCATGAATACACTATCGAGCGCACGATTGGATTAGCATGGCAAGTTCCCGAGGGTTCTTTCATTAAGCAGAAACGGCAGGGGAGTAAAACTAAGCAGAAGAATCGCAAAATTTTAGATCAAGACCACGACATGCTTTCGTAGGAATCTACGTTTCAACGTCAGTCGAATTCCCACTTCCTCCGAAAACGAAAATATTCTGGAAAACATGATCCGTATCTAGACATGGGGACCATAAATTTCTACGACGTACATGAATACGGAGTCGATTCATCCGAATCCAATCGAAGGAGCGGTTCCGATTACTCGAATCTAACGTTAAGCGGTCAAGACGTAAAGAATGCGCAAATGAGTGATAGAAAACAGGAAAATCGTTGATACCGCCACTGCAATAGATAAAATTCCAGATGCCTTCAGAGTTTACTTCGGAAATGCGCTAAATCATTTCAACGGGATTCGGCAGCAACCGGAACCGCTTTGTCACGCTAAACGCACGTGACTTGATACCAGAGCAAAGCGTTCCCGGTGAACGAGTGACTCGTCTGTTACTATGCTGAAGTACTACGGTAGTTCCTCTCAATTTGCATGAAAAGACGTCTGTCCCTCAGTGAACCACAATGGAAAGTTGGAAACATTTCATTTATGAAACCCTCGACTTCGCAGAACTTCATCTCCGAAAAATAAAAATATTGCTCACTCCTCTAACCAACATTTTCCCTCAGGAGCAAGCAATCGTAAAAATAATCATAAAACGATCGCAAGAAACCATCAAGATTGACATGAGCTCAATATATTGTATATGATGACATGCCTTACCAAGATCACGTAGAGCGCTAGAATCCATATCACCCAATCTGAACGCGCCAGTGTTCGCGTTGCTTCCGTTTTCTTCATCCACCATTCTTAGAGAAGCACGGACATCTTCAGGATCGCTCTCCATCCCGTCATCGGAAGACTCAGAGTCCGTGGGCAATGGTTCAAGGAGCCCGGATAGAGGGTTGATGAGATACTGCCGCGGTTTACCGGAAGAAGTTAACCGAGATGGACTCGGTGGACTAGGATCGGACTTTCGGGGTGTTTCGCTTCGGGTTAGCACGGCACCAGAGATCGATTCCGAGGTCTGCGTCACCGCAAACGTCGGCGGAGTGGAAGAAGTCGACGAAGCAGCCGGTAAACCCGGGTACGGCGGTGGAGGCCGGTTCGGCGGGAACTCGCGAACAATAACACCGCTGTTGACCAATGCACCCATGGGCGTCGAGCGAACGTCACATTTCGTCAAGGTGGGACACTTAGATGCTCCATACACATACGAATGACGCACAGCATAGCTGGGGGCAGCCACAGGTTCCACCAGCTTGACATCAACGACTTGCCTTGGACCACTCGAATTTTGCGGCGGGTGAGCCATGCGGACTACCGTACTCCGGATACCAGATGTGTTCTGGCAAGGCGGTCTAGTATCACCAGTCGTATTGGGCCCTCTGATCACGGCTTTCTTCGCAGTCGCGGAATTTATGGTGGCAGGTCCTGGCGCGACGATGTAAGACTTCCCAGGAGACGTTCCTACAATGTACTGATGGCTGGCTGGTGACGGAACGCGAATTGGGATGGCAGCTTTTCGGATTTGTTGCTGCTGCAGCCCAGGGTACCGTATGTCAGTCACACATTGCGGAGCAGACAGACTCTTGACCACCATTCCTTGAATTTCCGGCCGCGGTCTCGGCACCTCTGACCAAGCGGGTGTATTCGCAGCCACAGACTGCGTTCCCATACTCACAGTCCTAGTAATTGGTGGTTTCTCCTTGAATCGTCTAATTCTAGCAGTTTTCTGCACTTTCACCTCGACCGACGGCGGATCGTCTCCGGATGCAGCCATGTTTCCCAAACTAGGCCCTGTATGTTCAGGTGACTGTCAAGAACACAAAAAGAACCCAAGTTGTTTGACGATATCAAGTTGGATAAAGGCAAAGGTTCATTTCAGAGTAATAAAATTTTAAAAAGCCAGAACGTGAAGAAATTGATCATTCCGAAAAATTGTACCTGCAGCAAGTTCACCAGAAGTGGACTGGAAATGGAAGCAGAAGCGCTGCTCGTTGGAAATTCAGTTTTGGACGAGTCCGTACTGGTTCCAACAGAAGTAAGTGGAGCCGGTGATGATGAAGGAACTTTGAGCACTTCAGGAACTAGCCTAGACTCCAGGGTGAACAAACTTGACTGGATCTTGGATCCCGGAATTATTACTCCACCCTGACTCCGGTAGGGAAGTTGGGCTTGATTTTGAGACTGAGCAGGTGATTTGATCGACGTGACTTGGAATGCTTTCGATCCACATAGCTCTTCCGATTTCACCGAGTCTGTTTGTATACCAGCCGAAGGCCCGCGCGCTGAAGAGCTAGAATGCGTTGCATGCTCCATACTTGCGAATGGATAAGAGGTGGAACTCGGTCGCAAGGTGATAGTCGGAGCACATGACGCATTCAAAGAACGAGAGCCAGTCGGAGGGGGTTGAGGCACGGCGAAAGGTACTGATTTTGATGACTGAGGAACAACAACATTTGGACTCCGAAATTCCTCCGTTTTGCAATCTGGCATATTCAGCAAAAGATCAAAGTTTGAAGTCGGAGTCTTCGGTGGTCCCGTAGAACTGGAGGGAATTGAAATAACATGTGATGTGGATGAAGCAGAAGCCGCTGTCATTCCACTGGTCGAAGGAAATTGAGAAAGAATTTGGAAGGTCTCGCGAGAAGACGGGGCTTCATTTTTCTCCTCTTCTGTCAAACCTTCGATCCTCAACAGCTTCTGCTTCTCCGAGGATGCTTCGGTCAGAGTTAGAGAGATCACCTTCACGCAGATCATATCACTATAACCCCTGATTTTCTCCAAAAAACTCAAGATTATTTCGATTGAACTTCTTACTTGATCTCCCTGGACCTGAACCGATAAAATTCCCAGTTCTCGAAGCGCACTTGATCCCTGCTGAGCAAGCCGTCTCAGCTGGATGGCAGCTTCCGGGGGGATCATCATTGTCACTTTCACCGAGTTCCATGGCTCCACTTTTCTAACTTGAAGGCTTTTTCGACCTAAACCAACCAAAAACAATGGAAAATAAGGAACCAATCTATGGGGTTCGAAGCCTCGGATGAATGTCGGGATAACCGATCAAGACTTCACTAACCCGTAGAAATTCCATTTTAATAAAATAATCAACCGGAACCCACCTTTACACAAAATACATTTCAGTTTCCGAACGATGCCCGGGAATCGGTTGACAAAATTAGGATCGTGGATATTCCCCTCGCAAACAACGACAGCTTCTAGAAGGTCGTCCGCATCATCACTTGTCATTTCTGAAGGGCAAAATCATATTTCGATCACATCGAAAGTTTCACAGAGCCACAAACGCCTGCAGAATATTAAAATGATTTTTGCAAGAGATTAAAACAATCAACAGAAGTATCATCACACGACAAGGGCGACAGAGCACTTAGATCACGTTTCGGCGTCTATTCAAATGGAACTGATTCGGGAATGCGCTTTTCCGGTTTTCAATCCACGGAAAGAACTACGGCAAGATTCACAAGTATCCGGCCCATCCGAAAAAAAAGCATCTCACTTCTTCGGATCTCAAAGGATGCACTTTCATGTCTCGCATTGACGAAGCATCGAAGAGGACGAATGACACTCAAAAGCCACGCGGAAACTAAGGGATTATGCACACGGCCCGGGTGCAGCTGACCAGAATAAAGGGCGAATTCCCCACGCTTGTTCCGAAAAAATGAGGAATCACTACGGTGTCACGAATACATCTCAAGATACTCCGCTCAGATCGACATAACTTAATTTTGAGCGACAGTTTCAACGGACTAATCTTTACCTGGACTCGCCTTCACGGAATAATGCTTTGGTCTGAAGTCGAGACCCAAACAAAACAAATCTCCCCGAATACCTGGTGACAGCGGGACACGAAGCGCGTCGCCATTTTGAAGGAATAGCACGGCAGGTATTTCGAAGACGCGCACGTCTGCAAAGCAGTATTGTACTGCGTAAGCCCTGTACAGTATACACTATACTGGGGATGCATCAGAAATTGACGCTGGGGTTTCATTGTTCCATCTTCTGATACCTGCCTCACACAGTACTGTACTCTATGTAGAAGTGAATGAGAATTTCCCCATGGTAATAAGGCTAATACTTCATACGGTTTGCTATTGTTCAGCTATGATTGAATACTGTACACTGAAATTGCATGCAAGCTTCCACTAGGACGCCTTGTCCGTGGAAAACCAGTAATGTGAAAACTAATGCTTCCTTCATAGTACATCTGTGTTTTTCCCACCTGAAATAATTGCTTATTCAATGCACTTGATTCATCTTGAAGTGATGATGATTGAACATTGTTCAAGCATATTGTTCCTTGTATACCACAAGATATACATCCAAATAGAGATCGACATCCGAGGTCATATCTGAAGGAACCAACAAAAATTGGCTCAGAGACCATCAGGTTTAAAGTTAAAGAGGTTTGGAAACTTAAGTGCTGGGTTAATGTTTTGGACCACAGAAAATGCAGTTATACAGAGGTTTTTTTTTGTTTTACGGAGGTATAATACATGTTCTGATGAGTATACTGTATTTATACTCAAGTATACCATGCGCACCTTTTTTCCAGAATTAAAGCCAAAAAAATGGTGTGGGGGTACTATATAGAGGATTAAATTTCCATCTACATTTTTGTAAAACCCTATGCTCCTCCTATGCAAGTACAGCAGATTTAAAAAAATTCAGAAATGCATGGCACCCAGCAGTCTCATTGTTTTTGAGGGAATAATGGTTGAATGGATAGCAATTTAAGAATATTACTTTCAAGCAGGACAATTTTTCTGGAATGATTGAAAATTTTATCTGAGATGCAACAGGAGGTAAAGGATGTGGCAAAGTGTCATCTATAATATTGAGGAAGTTGCCATTAAATGCCAGAATATTTTACTGCTGTTCCAGTAGACAATAAAAAGATGGGAACACAAAAATTAATGCTGAAAATGGAAACCAT
The DNA here is from genome assembly GCA_905338405.1 of Notodromas monacha. Taxonomy (NCBI): domain Eukaryota; kingdom Metazoa; phylum Arthropoda; class Ostracoda; order Podocopida; family Cyprididae; genus Notodromas; species Notodromas monacha. The sequence goes on along the minus strand of CAJPEX010000047.1, from coordinate 83,481 downwards.
CAGGATAGGCACAAGATTTCACATCTAGAGATTCTAGACCACTAAAAATCAGTTCACTGCCAGGGTTTGGGATGGAAAGAGGCAAGTATCTACAATTGCATTCTTTCACAGGTAGTGAGAAGTTGAAAGTGGTTTCAGAGGCTAAAAAAAATAGGCAAATGTGCAGCAGGTCAAAAGTGTGATATTGCTGAGTCCTGTTTTTTAGACTGGAGGCAGCAGAAAGAAAAACTTTTATCATGCAACTAAAATCAGCCTGCTTTATTTTGGGGAAAACAGGCAAAATTTCAAGATTTTGAAGTGACACTTGCTGATTACATTAAAGACAGGCATCAACATGGATTTGCTGTGTCAAGGGAAATGATTCAAACAAAAGCCCTCAATTTTGCAACTTGAAATGCCCTTGCCCCAGTTCAAAGCAATTGGGGCATGAATTATGCATTTCATGAAGAGGAACAATGTATCCATCCAACATTGCACCAACATTTCTCAGTGACTTCCAAAATCTTATATGAAGATAAATTACAGGCCTTCCAGAATCTTATGAAAAGAAATTACAGGTCTACCAGAGGCATGTCATTCAGTTGAGGCAGGATAAATCATATCTCATGGGACAAATTGGACATGCAGATCAAACACCAGTTTAGTGTGAGAATCCCTCAAATACCAGTGTGAATGCCATTGAAGATTGAAGTGTGCCAGTGAGAACTGCAGGCAGAGAAACGCAGAGGTGCACTGTAATGTTGAAAATTCCTGCAGATGGCAAAAAACTTCCCCCTTTCATAATTTTCAAAAAGAAGAACTTGCCAAAAAATGGAACATTTCCAAGTGGAGTCATTGTCAGAGCTCAACAGAAGGGTTGGATGGACATTTACCTGGCGATTGATTTTGTTTAATTGTTCCATAGCCTCTAAAAGTATCAGCTCTGCATGGATGATCCATATTTTGCTGGAAGAAATTTGCATATTATTCAGGCTTTATGTGTAGTCAAATAAGGTGAAGTGTGTGTGGGAACATTGCCTAGGAAGTATCTTGAAGAAGCCAAGCATGTTGGTTATGGGCAGTTTTTGTGGCCATTTAACTAATGACGTTAAAACCCAGCAGTCAAAAAAGAGGAATACTGATCAAATGGTGATTCCTGGGGGCATGAATTTTCACTGCTCCAACCTCTGGATGTGTGCATGAATAGGCCCTTCAAGAGTCTCATCTATCCAGAATGTATTCTCAATGGGCTGCAACAAATGTGCATGATAAAAAACCAACTGGGAAAATCAAGTCTCCAACCTTGAAACAAATGTGTGAGTGGATAAAAGCAGCTTGGAAGCTTATTCCTGAAAATCTTGTGGTTAATAGTTTCAAAAAGTGCTGTATATCCAATAATCTGGATGGGAGTGAAGATGATGCTATATGGGAAAGCAGTGATAATATCAGTGGCAGCAAACAATCCATTGGGTCATCTGATGATGATGATCAAGAATGATTTTGATCTGCATGGTAAAACACAAACAACTCCATTGCTAGTTATCACCGTAATACATAACACTTTTTTTTTCATGAGGAGAACTCTTCAGGATTCTGGCCACTTGCAGCAGTGGGAGTACTGAACTTTCAATTGCACAGTGAAATATTGTGTACATTGTGCTGAAAGTATTGAAGAAAGCATCTAAATTAAAATTATTTCTGCTATTTCATTCCATTTTTAGTTATAAAATTATTTTCAAAAATATATTTTAGCAAGCAAAAACTGGGGTGTGCGTTATACTTGGGGATATCATTTTGGGCAAGAAAAATGGGGGTGCGCCTTACTTGAGGGCGCATGGTACTTGAGTAAATACAGTAATATACAGTAATGTGTTATGCAGTTGAGGTTTTCAATACTATACTCATCTGTTAATGTGTATCTATGCCCAAAAAATGGTACATGTGTATGAACAGATAATTTCACTGTTTTGTGCTGACCATTTGAGAATAATGCTCCTCCAAAAAAATTTAAGCAAAAAAAAGCTTCCAAAAATTAATGTAAGGCATTATTAACAAGATAAGTAAAACACTTTTATAAGGAATTGAAGCAAATGTATGCCATGAAAACTACAAAGAAGAACTTAAATTGTCCGTGGAGACATTTTCTGTAGGGTAACTATTGTACTGCATATAGTATATTCTGTACAGGAAAATAATTCTTGGCCTTTGTTGCTGACTGAAATTTCATGGATTGAGCATCATATATATGTGCCGATGAAAACCAAGGAGAGAGGGAAGTTCCTCATATGTATATAATACTGCTGTACAGATAGGAAAGAAGGGCCTGTTTGTTCATCACAATTAAAAACTGTCCAATTATGAAGGAAAAAACTAGAGTATAACTACCCAAGTGGGGAGCTATTTTTGCTGTGACCCCACCATAGGTGCACACCAGGGTCACAACTGGCACAAATGGAATATTCTGGGGTTACAAGTGTGCACTCCTGTATAGAGGAAATTTTGCTACCATTCCAGGGTTACACTTGGTGCACAAATGTGAAATAACAGGAGCATCACACAAATCCACCAACTGTAACCTTGGTGTAACTTATTTGTTTACAAATGTGACCCTGAGTAATCCTGGTGTGAACACACAATTGGTGCACATTGGGGATATGCATGTGCAACAGAAGAACTTTGGTACACTTCAGGTGCACAGCAGGGTCACTGTGTAGAACTACAAACAAATCCTTGGTGTGCACCAATTTCCCCACTTGGGTACTGTACTTACATCCAACTACTTTTTTTTCAAGTGAGCATGAAGGTGTTGTTTCAATTTTGTTTAATTGTTTCATGGCCTCTCAAAAACAGCAGCTCTGCATGGACAATCCATATTTTGCCTGAAGAAATTTGCATATTGTTCAGGCTTTATATTTAGTCAAATAAGGTGCGAATAAGGTAAGTCCGAAAAATAAACATATGCAGCATATGAAATAACTTGAAAAGGTATTTTAAAGTTTCATTTCCCAATTCAAGACCATACTCAATAACTGCTGTGCCATGTAAAAAATGCTGTCTGAAGAAAGCATGCTGCCAAAATAATATACTGTATTCAGGTGGAAAGCCCAAAAGGTACGCTTCCAAACGAAAAGTCTGCTGATGAAATGCATGTCATACTTACATCATGAAGTGCTGTATTCACAATGTAGTTCCATCCATGACGTTTGTGTATTATACACTCATATTGGATGAATCATTTTCTCATTGTGAAACATATACTTTATGATGGTGAGCCCCGAAAGTTGCCTCACTATCAAGTCCTAATTGTAGGGACATATAAGGTGCGGCAATGTTTGAACGAATAATCGCAAAAATGATGAAGGAAAGCAGGCCACAGAATCCATATCATATAATAAGAAATATTAGTCCTAATCGTGAAGTGCTTCCAACCCAATAAATCTTCGAATAAACGACGAATTCAGCTTGTTGCCGGTTTATTCATTCCAAAACATCAATTTTGATTTCATAAACATCCTTTTTCCGAACGAATGCCCAACTCTCCATCTCTTCTCCCTTCCTGTAACTCACACTTGCTCTCTATTTCTCTATCTCTCTCTCTCCCAGCGCCATTCATTGATTGAGCCGACTACGACTACTTAACTCATCCCCTGATGGAAAGAAGAGAGCTGAAACGATCAAAAAAGAGGCTCTGCAAAGCAATCCAAACACCAATCGCTTCGCCCACAATCTCGTGAACATCCAAAAGAAATGATAATTCGTTTGGCCTACTCGCTGAATCTTGGCGGACTCTTGCTGCCGCCCTAAAACATCGAAAATAACTGCCAACACCGATCGTAGAACATTGACGCGCTCGGGGAACAATAAACGGAGCACCGCACTTTTCAAAAATCCACGCATCCAATGTCCAAAGGGAATTTCCGCGCGAACCGCGCAGTAGTGAAATAAAAGCCAGAAGCGTGACTTGCTGATGAATGTGGGATTGCATGGAGTTTTTTTTTATCAAAGCGGAAGAGAAATTGAAATATTTCTCTTTTTTCTCTCTATCGCTCCTCTCTCTCATCTGTATCTCGTATCCGTTCTATTCCAATGAGATCAACATTCGTTCAGCATTGCAGCATCGGACACTTCGAAACTGTCGAACAAATTTCCATGAAGTGCGCCAAGCGTTCTTTCCTCGAACGAAGTGCCAACAAAGGGCTGATAGCCAATCAAAAAATTCCTACGTCATAAAAACACTGATTTCATGCAACCTCTTAGAAAAAAGTTTTTTTTTTTTTGCCGAGCCGGCTATATATAGTCAGAACTTTTGGGTAAATCACATTCATCGGCGAATCTGATCCATAGCCACAGTGACGACGGTGATGAGTGACTTTCATGAGGCGAATCGACCAGCAGTATACTGTTCAACAGCAGTGAAAACTCCTTTTGCAGATCTCAAAGGATTCAGAAATTTCGTCGAAGCCTCACAAACTTAGCTTACTCACAGACTTTATCTCAAAGAGAGCAGCATGAAAACTCATCTCTGATATGAAATCAATCTATAAAAAACCAAATATCAAGTTCTTCAATAAAACCACAATACAACGAAATAAAACTGATCGGCTTCGATCATGTGCATCTGTTGATGGTTTCTAACAAATTCGTCATCATCCTGGCAATGGAAGTCTTGCCGGAAAATTATCCGAAAAAATTTACAACTTGATATGTTACTGAACTAATAATACTGTAAATCTGAAACCAACGTGACGTTTAAAAAAAAAAAAAACTATTGTTCTACAGAAAGAAGATCCGGTAATTTTGGATACAATTTTCTCTTTCGATTTTGAGCAATCTGCAACCAACATGGTACGTCCCGAAATATTGACCAAATTATTTGAAATCGTATAGAATGAAAGTTGAATCGTTTCGCTGGAAACCACAATAACACGAAGAATATGGGCGTAACCATGAGAGCAACCGATGTTGGAGAACTTCGTTGGAACGTCACGAGAATAAAGTTCTAGCCCCGCAGAAAGCTCGATTTCATTTATAGAACTGACAGTTGCCTATAACATGTCAGAACCTAAGCAAGCTAAGTTGAAAGTTCGACGATTTTCATAAAATTGGCTGCATATATAGAACGATGAGAGGTATATGCTTTTACTGTATCCGTAATCCCTTCCTCATTGTCCTGCTGGTCAGTAACGAAGCTTTGATAAATTGCGGAGTCCATAAATAAGTTAGGTGGCGGTTGAGACATCTTGAACACAATTAATGCATTTGAAGATGATGATCATATTCGTTTTCGTCGGGTAACTCAAATTAGCATGTGCAATGAAGTGGTTGACTGGCCCTCGAGGTAATCATTCGGAGATCGCCGATGAGATTCGCGAAAGATCGCCACACAAAAAAAAAGCGTGGATCGTCATGTCAGTGCCCATCAAAGGTGGAAATTTGTCCAGAGTGGTGCACGAGGGTGACACCGGGCACTGATGTTGAACCAGATCGTGGTCTCTGCGGATTGACTGGTCACTCGTTCTAAAAATAAAAAAGCGCAAACGTTTTTTAGCAGAGTAAGAAGCGACGAGCAGCAGCAGCGGGGTTTGGTGCGCAAAAGAGAAGAAACGACAGAGATAAATGTTGCAAACGGGGGTCGGAGGTCTTGTCTAGCGGCGTTAAGTGGGTGTCGGGGGAATGGTGAAGTCCGGCAGCGCCATCCTGACAGTCTCGTAAATAGCCCTGTTCTCGTCCTGCGATGCTTCTAAGCACAGGGCTTGCAGCTTGGTGAAATAAGGGTCGAACTGGTCCGTCGTCGTCTTGTCTGACGCTGGAGACACTTCGGGGATCCGCACTTGCTCCAGAAGTGTCATGACGTTGTGACGGAGCGATTCGTAATATGGGTCGTCGAATCCTTCTCGTTCCTTCGCCTGCAAAAATTCCAGTTCGAAAATCACACTCGATAGTCCTCAAGAATTAAAACCCATCAAATTCAAACGAATACAAGTACAGTACAGAGTAGTACTTCGAATATTCCACTAATCATCGCGTGCCTTTGCTTGATGGGTAATCATCAGAAATAATGAACTACAGTATCATCACGCACATCAAAAACACTCAATGATGGAAGAAAATCCTTCAATCATTTCTGTAATCCCCTGCTAATCTAAAAGAAAAAAAGCATTTTCCTGATGTCCGCATTCAAATTTTTTCGAATAGGTCATTTGCTTTGAATAGCATGCTAGACTATTCAGCATTCTGTTTTTGATATTTCAACAGCTTTCCGGGAGTTTTTCATGTTGATCCAAAGTTCCGTAGGTCCGTTTTAATGCAATGCTCATGGACCTGAAAACTTTCATTTTGCCCGCTTTCTAAAATTTTCTTGCAAAAAAAAACTGGTCTGAAGAAAATCATAAAATTAATTGAATAAACCCGCTAAAAAAACGTTTGAAGTTACCCAGCAAGTGTATTTATGCAGGAATTTCAGTCATTGAAAAAAGCATCCCATCTTGTTTTCCCCCTGCACATTGTACCAGATCCCAACTGCGATCACAATCCTTGAAAAAAAATAATGCCCAATCTAGGTCACCATTGTAACTTTCTGATTCATTAATGTCAAGTCCTTTATTTTTGTGATTTTGATAAATAGTGGCACAATTAACAACCCGGGCGTCTTCCGAGCAAATGGTCATTGCCTTGGTTTTAGCATTCGGGCGCAAATTTCAGACGTCATATTCCCAGCTCTCCTCATCCATCGCCTACGATAAGTATTTACTTCCCTATTTTATTGACGAACAGGAAGGAAAAGTTTTATGCGAGCAATTCACGAGCCTCCCCCACTCGTTAATTCTCCTCTCACCGTCACGTCGCCCACTGCGCCCGAGCCGGAGTCCTCCGGGACTTTACCGCGGTCTCTGCCGTAGCCGAGCTTCCCTTCGCGTTCCGTCATGTAAGTGTCCAAGTTCGCCAAATCCGGAGACCCCTCGTTCACACCTAATGGAGACAATGTGATAATTTGATGAAAAAAATTACATTCGCCACTATATCCTGCCCCGAATCATAAACGTCGCACGCCCGGAGATGAGTCTATATGCAGGGTTTTACTCGCGCAATGCCTCGTGCTGTTTCTTATTATTGGGGTAACGAAGTCAGGATTAGAAGCCACTCATGACGAATCAGAATTTATCGATACACAGTAGGGGTATAAATTTTTCGCCGAAAGAAACGAAAAAAATGTGAAGAGCATTTTTATAAATGGAAATTTGAGTCGAAGGTCGACGTCAATCAGCCCATTTTGTTTCGTTTGAGCGAAGAATCTTCAAAATCAGCATTGATCTATTCATCGACAAAGAAGCGCATGAGAAAAGCTACTTTTCATGAACTGGCCCCACGGATTCAACGTCCTGAAATCCAGTCTTCGGAGGCGATGGAATGTTGGATCCACGAAATTTTGAAGCAGTTTTACTCCTGAAAATTTCTCAGATCATTTTTGTTCACTCAAAAAAGTAAAAATTTTCTTTTTTAATTTTGTAATATTCCTTGAATGCCACCACTGTATTATTAATTTCAGATCAAAATGTATTTAATAAGGAAGACGTTTTAAACTCCAACCTGCTTTGCAAACGGATCTTGTCAGATACCGGTATGATACAGCACCTTTTTGTACGTGATAAAAAATAAAATACTACATGAAGGAATTCGTAAAATTATGCGCAGATACGGCGACTCTTCATCACGAAAAAAAAAAACCGTGCTTTCATATCCATTTAAATGTATTTCTACGGAGAACGAACACGGAGACTTCTCTTCTTCAACATCGGGTTATCGTCTATGATTTTCGAGTTATTGCTGATTCACTCTGTTAATTCATCAGTATGCAAGAACGAACGCAGATGAAAATCTTGCATCGCAATAAGAACGATACTGGTAAACAGTACTTCATATGATTATTTTTCTTGTTTTAGAGGCAAACCTGCGTTTTACCGTCACAGATTATTTTTTTCCGTTGCTGGGTCAATGCTGAACATGGATTTTGATCGTGGAAGGGGAGAGGCGATTCAGTTTTTCAGTAGAGCGACATCTGTTTTGTTGCAAGAATTTTCGACTGAGAAGCTTTCGAGATCTTTACTAGAGGTAAATAGTACTTCAGTGTGCGGAAATTTTGGCCGATGCTGCCATTACGTAATTGTTTATACCATATACAGTACAGTATAGCTTCTATAAATGTAAATTTTTACTTCGGATATAAACAAATGAACGGATAAACTTCAGTTCCCCTTGATTTCTAATTCGTATTTATTTTTTTGGGTGCCGACAATCAGACGTTTTCCTTCAGGTTCAGAATACGCAACGACCAACGAGCAAATTGCGATGAAATGAAGTTGCAGGAGGGCCTGTCAAAGAAGCTGAGGGAATTGCTAATGAAATGATCGACGTCAGACATCAGCAGTAGCTGGGAGATCGGGGAGGTAATTTTCCATATCCCTGCCAGGACAATCAGCAAGGATAAGTTTTAATCAGAGTCGAAGGCAGAAAACAAATCAGGTTGTTCGGTGCGTGTACACGAGAGGGAAAAACATTCCACTGAAACTTGGGCATGCAAATTCACCTCGCGACTCCTCGTTACGGCTCGCGTCGGAGCCTTCTCGTATCCTGGAGCTCAAATCCGGCACACCGTACGTGGATGAGTCGTACGGCGTCATCAGTGTGGAGCAGAAGCTTGGAAAACCGTCCACATTTGCATAAAGAGAATTGCAATAGCCAGGGATTTGGCGCTGAATGTAGGCCTGCGAGTCATACGTGTCTGATCCGGATCCTTGGCCGAATGCGTCTCCGAACGGTTTCTTCGCCCCTAGTGCACCGTAACTGCAAAACAACAAGAAGTTCACAAATTCAAACATTCGATTTAAGATACATCATCAAACAGCTCGTTGAAAGTCAGACAAGATGGCTTTTGTCCACCAAGTACGATAACGCGCAGGGTTTCCCCTAGAAGAAGAAAATAAAAACGCATGGTCGCTCCCTCTTCTTCAAAATATGGTACATACTGTATAGCCAATATTCTTACGATGTTCTAAATGTCCAACAAATTCTGGAATTTAATTGCTTTCACATGATAAATAAAGTGGTGCGAATCTATGTAAGTCTCTTTCATACCGAAGAAGGTCGGACGCTTTTCAGAACATCTTGATCCTTCAAAAAATTAATTTCTCTCAGTGCTCACTACACGGTCTGACCAATATTCATATTTGTGATTGAACAGAAGTTTCAGTGATGCAAAAGAGTCAACCTTGCGAACAACAACTGGATATATTCCGGAAATTCTAAAAGCCACTTGATGTATAGCTTGGACGAAATCTCGCATTTGTTCCAGATCCCCAGAGATTCCCTGAATCCAGTTGTGTGTAAGCTATTCGAAATGGCAATTCTGTTCCAGATCCTCAAGAAATATATGAATAAATTAGTGAGCAAAAGTGTAGTCGACTTCACACATGCAATTGCAGCAAATCCAACCTCGACGCAATCCCGCATGCAAAAAAGCTTTTATCAATTCGAAAATTACTATTGACAGCCGCATTTTCCTATAGAAGTTCTCTCTTTGCAGGTCGGTCACTTCGCAAACCAGGTTTTATCCGGGACATAGTCCACTAGCCAAAATGGCTCAATCCGACTTCGTTCTTCGAAAGGTCTATATCAGTGTTAGCCAGTCTTTTTAGGCCTGGAGCTGGCCGGCAAATTTCCATACAATTTTTCGGGGGTGGGTAAATTTCCATAATATTTTTGCAGACCAATAAATAAAAAAAATTCTGCATGACTGGCAAAGTTTCATAAAATTTTTGCAAACTAAAAAGTTTTTTTGAAAGACTTTATGGCACGTTTTCAAAAAGTTTCTGCTTTTTTTGCAAAAATTAAGTCGCAAAGCAATGTAGAAGCTATAGTAGAATGTCTTCAAAAATTAGAAAGTTGGGCTTGAAGAAAGGCTTTCCAGAATGGAAAAACTATAATAATGTATTTTTAAGCAGGTTTTTAATATGTCCGAAGTGTTTGTTATTAAGAGAATTAAAAGACCAAATTTATTTTTCATCAGATAATTGCAACTGCCATTGTATTTCCTGAATTTCAGATACCATTTCTACTTCTGATAAATTTATTATGCTGAAGAAAATTCCCCGCGGAATAAAAAAAAAAATTGTGTGGACCAGCGCTGGTCCGCGGTCCACGGGTTGGGGAACTCAGGTCTATATTATGCGAGATCAGGAGTACCAATGTACTGAACTGGCGATCGATATCGGCATGAAACCCTACACCCAAAATCGTGCTGGTTGGATCCCGTAACATAAAAAGGATGGGAACGAAGGGGAAAGCGCGGGGGAGGAAGACGGAGGAAGATATCGCGGAGCAATTATCGCTAATAATCGCGACGGTCCGCGAGGTGGAAAACGGGCGTGACGTTGATGGATATTGTGGTTTCTGCCCTGGAAGAGATGACAATGGGAGCAGGCGGATCCCCGACGACGTCGTCGAGTCCCATCAATTGCGGGAGAAGAGAGGCGTGGCAGGCGTTCCGACGAAAATTTTCTGCTCTTTGCCCCTGGCTATGTTCTGCTTCCGAGGACTTCCGGTTCCTATTCGAAAAACTCCTGCAAGATTCACTTGTCTCGCGCGAGAATGAACTTTCTTGGTCGACTGCATTAGGTTTCTAGACGATCTTTTCATAGACGAGAAACCAGCGAGAGTTCTTTCAATTTCGAGCAGCAGCGAAATCAGTCATCTCTCATTTTAAATTACGGAAAGAACACGGATTGAAATTAAAAACTATGTAGTGTACCACAACTGAACACGGTAGGCAATACTGGATGAAAAGCATGCTGGATTTAAAATACGAGTAAACCTTATGCATATTTAGGGTTGTACTGTATTGAAAATTAAGGTGAAATTTTGAGAGTAGTCATATTTTAGCTTCTCGCCGAAGCCATACGTATAATTACATCTTTTATTCCTTGGAAAAACATTCCAGCCATTTTTATTTTTAAGTTTAGAAAAAGCATGAGTTACGTCTCTGTACTGCCTACTTCATGTTTTCTATTGCATGCTTTTCAATATCCAATAGTACTGCCTATTTTGCCCTCTCGCAAAATAATAAAGCCCTTCGTTAATTTTGAGTTTTGATGGATTGAACAATAACACAATTGCAGAGACGCAAATCAAATTTGTCGGAGTTATTTTTATCATTGCATCGTTCTGAGGTGAAAAGGAAGAAATTTCCTCCGACTCCGAGTGCGGTGCTCACAAAGTCAAAATTAGCAATTATTCAATGGTTTCTCTTGTCAATTTTCATTGTGTACAGTACTTGAGTTGTGGTTGCATGATCGGAAAAGCGGACATTCCGATGTTGGAGAGAAGGATGAAATACTCGGTATATAGTTCAGAAGTACAGTATCTAAATTACCGTTCGAGGAAATAACTAAAAATTTCGAAAGGCTCTGCCCCTACAACTCCACCCCCCCCCCCCAAGTTTATCAAGTATGCGCACGTGTTTGATTCCTCCTTCAAAAGGACAGACCATTAACTTATTGACCTGCTTCCCATTTTGAATGGATGACCTGTAGCGCTTACTAACCAATTTCTTTTAAATAGCTAAATGTGAATTTCAAGTAGTGCGAAGTTGAACAATACTACAAAAATTATTCGCTTTTCCGGCAGAACAGCTGGGATTATCATCAGCTTCGATTCGTGGTTTATTCATGCCGTTCATGGTGACGTGTTAAAGATTAATGATGATCATTTTCACAGTAAGATCCATCATAAAATTCAGTAACAAATTTTCTAGAATGCACGGTGGTGTTCATGTTGTTTGCAAACGCAGTTTTCAAACCAAGAATTTACGTAAAATTCCTGGAGAAATAAAAACCGTGTTTCTATAAATGATTCCTCGTGGACCTTCGACAGAAATAAGATACAGTATTTTGAGACATGGCTTTGGATTCAATCGAAAGTAAAAATGTTCCCAAAACTTCCCGTTGAGTAGGGTCATTGGAAGACGTTGACATGGGTCGATTTCGCAATTTGCAAAATTTCGGGTTCATCGCGGCAACTGTGTTTCTCCACAAAGAAAAATCCTGTCAATTGATGAGCCTTCACAGCATTTGCAAGCATTGCTCGATCTTTACATTTTTCGACGAATAAGACCTAAAAAAATTCACGGACAATTTTCTCCCAAGTCCTATTAATGATCACTTTATTTCCGGCACGGATTTCCAAAACGACTGACCAACACAAAATTTACGCATTAAACAACCATAAAATGCAATTGAACAAATTTCCACTGACATCTACAGTTCGACGACACAATGGTTATAATTCAGGATTGCTTTTTAAAAATAGAGATTATTACGATGCAACCAAAGAATGCGTAAACTCATCACGATCTTCTGATATTGAATAAATTAAACGCATTGGAAGTACATGACTGTATATGACCCGCCGGGTCATATCTTCAATGGTCAGTTTGTTTTCAAAAATGAGGCACAAAAAAAATAGTGGCTCGTCTGATAATCAATGGCGTATTATGAATATGGTACCTAGCAAACGCGGTTATTATTGACCATCTCACGCATGAATCCGGTGTCCCAGAAAGGACATTCCAGCCTTCATCTGGGGTGACGGGAAAAAAACATGTTGAAAATTGGACGAGCGGCAGGCCCGAAGACGGATGTTGGCGCCGCACGGGTGATTACGCGCGTCCGGGGAAGATGCGACGAATATCTTCTCGCTCGACGGCAAAGAAAGAGAGAACTAGAAAGAGTGGGAAAGGGACTTCGGACAGTTGCTCTGTTGACGGATAACCCCGAGTACATCAGGGTGAGGTGAACCCGCATTGCGTCCCTGTTCTCTGCCCAAGGGCTCAGTGCTTCCCGGGCCCCGTTTTTAGGCCACGCTTCTTCGGCTGTCTCGTTTGAGGCTTTGCCTGAGGATGCTCATTGATTTTTTTTTCTCTGGTTTACGGCCTGCATTTTGTAAGGTCTGAGAGTAAAATAAAACAAGAACAAAACAGAATTCTTCATTTCGAAGGAATATATCCAGTTTATGATGCGGTCGTGGAGTGGACCCACGCAAAGAGATCAAGAACTTCGCGCGGCATTTGCTCTGAAAATAAAAAATAATCTTTCGGTAAATATTTTTAATATTTAGCCCTGCTTCAAAATGAGATGGAGTTTCTCATCGCGGACATGTGAAAGCAGAATTTTGGATTAATATCGATGAAAGATGAAAATTGAAACTTCGTACTTGCTAGGTTAAATTTTGTTAAATCATTGGATTTCGAGCGGAACTCCGAATATTTCTCCATAAATTATTAAAAATAATTTTTCAAGATCGCTAGCGCGGGAAAAAAATCGTAATGCGCACATCTTCTCTTGTTCTATTTTTCCTCGAACCCTTCCCATAGCTGTCGATCTAGCAGCTTTCAAGATCACGCCTCTGTCATCTATTTCATACAATGGAATAATTAATTTTGTATAATATACTATGGTGTTTGAATCGAAAATTGAATGAGAGCGTAAAACTTTTTCGATTCAACGAGTCTTAGCTCATGATTCCTTTAGAAATTTCATTGGGGACATGGAATGCATGATAGATAGATCTTCACGCTTTTATATGATTCACCAAATTAATATGGTTACGACATTTTGAGCTTAATTTGGTTACAATTGAGAAGCATAATTTCGAAAATTTTGGTGCAGTAATTAAAATTGTTTCAGCGGGTCTTCTGTGTTCCATGATTCCCTTATTGAATTGAACGCATTTTGCACGTTTGAAAACATTTGATTAAAAAAGAAAGTCTCAGGCTGAGCTCAAGAGCCACTGTTTTTTTTTTTTTTGAGAGGACTAAAGAAGTCGCTTGTTCCGTTTCATGTTTTTGTGTTTTTAAGCATCGCCATCCCATCCCCGCCTTGTCAGCAATTGAGATGACGCGGATGTGTATTTTTCAGACCCCGTTTCCAACAAAGGCTGTGAACGAATTTACCCTCTTCTTCGTTGAGGATAACCCTATTTTACGCTATTTTTCTGTCTCGCCGAGCCCGGCGGGAATCGGGGCGTGTGAATCCTGATCCTGTCGGGTTCTGTTCATCACAAAGCATCATCGGTGTTTGCATATCACTGCTAGATCCGACTGGAGGTTTTCGCGTCTTCCCTACTTCCCCTGCTGTGAAAATAAAAATCGCCGGTGGCCAATGCGTGTCTATTCTTCGCTTCGCAGGGACGTTCAGACTTTCTAAAGGATCACAAGTTGGTTCTCGGGGCATCCGAGTTTTTGTTCATCACGAAGCTGACATGCCAAGAATCTGTTTCATAGATCACTACTGCAGCACGGAAGATCTCAGTTTTTGAAGTTTTCTCACATGTGCACAATACAAATGGAGAATCCGTTCTGCACATTTATCGGCCTTACCTTTCCAAAAAAAATCAACTGACGACGCAGCTTACAGTTGAATCACTTTTATGAAAAATTTTTCGTCTATTTTTCATTATCCCATAGGCTTTCCAAGGGGAAAGGTGCACATTACGCATTACCGTATTTACGAGATTTTTGGAAAACGCGCTTTTAAAAATTTCATTACTGTATAAGAAAACACAAGTAGACGACAGCAGCCGTTCAACTACTGTATTTATCTCTTTTTTCATCTAATCTTTCTTTCCAGAGTTGCCTTACAGAAATAAAACCCGTTTCGAAATCAAGAAAAATATAATGCAATTCAAGTCTTCGTTAATGCAGGTGTGAATAATAATGCGACAGATCAAGATTTTGAGAGCACAAAACTGCGATGCAAACTGTTGATGTGATAAACTTGTATAGTATATTCTTTGGGCTAATCGGGAGCTCTTCTAACCCAAGTTAACATTTATGGATAGTTGAATGTTGTCGGAACATTGCAGGCAGTCGAAAAACGATTCAAGAATGACCTGTCAATATTCAAGACGGAATAACGTGTTACCCAATGAAAGAAGCGGCCAGAAATGAGGATAATTTTTGCAGGCTTCGTTTCCTCGCGGATGGTCCGAACTTCTGACGCCCGGTTAATCGGACTCCGGATAATCGGAGTGCCATATTGTGTTGCATTCTTTTCCCACTTTCGAGGAGTGCATTTCAAATTCCAGCGTCCCAGAAACGGGAATATAAAAGACCCCGGGTTCGCAGTTTCCGCCGAGCGGTCAAGCGGCGGTGATACGGTTTGCATTGCCCCGCGTATGAGTGTGTGCTCGCCGAATCCAATGCGTTTCAGCGTTCCATTTCCGGTCGAAGGTTTTCAGGTAGTGCAGAACCGGGGGGCGCAGCCTTTCAGCCTGCTGGGCATCATGCCCGGGTCTTCTTCCGATATTTTTGCTTGATGCCTGGGAGCCGGAATTAATTCCGCTTCAACGCAGGTCTTTGGGATGGCTGCCTAAAAAGACGCTCAACTGAGTCACTGCTCGGTCGTATCGGACTACTCCAGGCCCACTGCTCCTCGGAGTCCATTCACGAATGTCCGACTCGATCCCCGGGCGAAAAATGTTTCCTTGTCGCATCCGAAGAATCAATCCGTATTCAACATTCGAGGATGTGAATCCAACGGATTTGAGATGAATTATTCCGACTACTGAAGATGTTTCCGCACAGGCTCCGGCTTTTCTCGACACGAATGATGCGAGGTATGTCCGGTTTCCGAGTTGGGTAACTCATTAAAGAGGGCGCTTCAAATTAATCTGTTTTGTCGAAACTTTCCATTTTTTAAAAATTTTAAACCCTATTTTTGCCTATACTGTATCACGAGGTTCAGAAGAAAAGTCAGCTACCCTTACTCACATTTCCTATTCAAAACGTGTCATTTAAACACGTGCTTTTTGTTATCTTCTGGGATGGCTAGGAGCAACTAAGAGCCAAAAAATGGATTAAAAGAATTCGTGAGTTATGCCCCGATGTGCAGGAAAATGTTTGATAAGAATCGATTTATCAATTTAGATAAGAACACGTATAACCTACTGATTTACGTGGGTTTCGGCTCTTTGCGAATATAAGCCACCTCTTGATCTTACGCGGCTTTACTTCAGAGAAGCAACTCCGAAATAAAATTGGAAAGTTCGGAAAATATAATTTAATTTGTGCATGAGTAAAGGCAAAAATTACACATGAATTGTGGAATTTTTGTTCGCAGATTCTCTTGCAGAAATCTAACTTTGGTATATAAGTGCCTGAAGAGGAAATATTAATGCTTTTTTCGAATAATCCTAATGCTAAACTTCGGGAACCTGCTCGTTCCATCTTTCAAATATAAGCCTTATCGTAAATATATGACATAATCTTCAAGTCTCCGTGTGGCTCTGCGGCCTATTCACAGACAATTCCAGTTCAGGTCACTTCAGTACTTCTGATCATCTTTTTCGTGGTAAAAGAAAGGTATGTGTTCGAAAATACCGCAGTTCGTGTTTTATGTCTAACGTAAACTAGAAAAATATCTCGTTTTCAAAAAATCTGCCACAAGGTAGCCCCGAGAATTATCTTCTCAAATAATGCGCATGCGATTTTTCAAAGCCCGGAAAGCTGCATTTTTCGTAGGAAGTATACGAAAAGGCTTTTGCGCGAGTTCATGGATTCAGGCAGCGAGGAAGAATCTTAGCAGTCCGAGGAATCGCACTTACCTGGGAAGCTGCGAAGTGGACGTTTCTGTAGTTGAAGCATTCTTGAGAAGTTTTGCTCTGTCAATGTCGTGGGGTACAAGTACGGGGAATCGTTGAGAATCAGTGAGAGTCGAAGTTCCGCCGGACGTCCCATGGAGGAATCGATAAGGCAGGGATCCTACGAGATTGGGGTGCGACTCAGCAGAGAAACCACCGGGCAATGACCAGTGACCATCTGAAAAAATAATCGAAAAATGCATTAAATATGATTCGCAATCTATGACCGTATTTCAAGTTTCAGCAGGACTTTTTGCATCATGTGGAGGCTAGTGAAAAATTAAGAGCATCATCTTTTCTACCAAAAGTGTCGGAAAATGGAGATTTCCATTCCGAATATAATATCTTCGAAGCACCGTATACGCGCAATTCGTGGGACAATAAACCATCTCTCATTACGCTGCAAGATTATACTGTATTCACAAAAATTTTGAAAGGAAACACTTCTATACTTGTCGTGAAACACTTCTCAGCCTACATAACAATTTAAAACCTGAAAGCAACAGATTTGTTGTTTTCTGTTGCCCTCCGTTCTTGCAACCAAAATAAACAGAAACCTTCGCACTCTCGCAAGGAATCTGAATTTGTGATCAAAATCAAGAGCTCCATCAGAATATTCGGTGTTAGTGAAGGTTCTTTGAATTCATGATACAGTATCTTTATCACACCTCCAGTCCACTTGGAATATTTGAGTGAAGTTGAAGGATTGATTCGGACAATTCAACGTTTTTTCACCCTTCCGGGCTCCGAGGATTCAGGGACATCAAAAGAATGAATCATTTGAGATGGAAGAGTTTCATTAGTCGGAAAAAGTAAGACCAAGTTCATAAAAACTTGCCTAATTTCGCCGGAACCAATATGATATGGCTATTCGATTTGTATACTGTAGTAATTTACCCAGACATTTTCTCGATTGGATTCCAAGACATTGTTTCGTCTACATGACTCACTAAATCGTGAGCAGAATCCAACTCATGTTTTTTGAAACACTACCAAACGTGGGTAAGTAATTACGCACTTCATTTATCATTTATTTTTGTTCATCTAAAAAAAATAGTGAACGAAAGAAGAAATTTGAACGCTCTCACCGCATTCCTCATCCTAAATTAGTTCTAGAGGGATTTGAAGGATCCTTCATTTTCAAGGAAGAAAACAAACAAACAAGAAAAGCATAATTTCTGAGACTACGCCCATCTTACGTATGATGAGGAAATACTGCACTCATTAAAACGAAGGGAGCAAGATCACAACTTGATCGCTAAAACGTAAATGGCTTCATTTTTGGTCTGAGAAGATATATTTTAAAATGTATTTATTTACGCTGCGATCTGCTCGAAAGAAGCAAGACTGAAGAGAAAAATCTCCATCTCTACTCTTTGCTCTTCGTAGCATTTTTGTACACATCTTAAACGTGACTGTTGAAAACTTCAATTGCTGAGCATCATTACTATTTTGTCTTCTTTTTGCACAAAATTCGTTCTCCAAGTATTTCTGCAGAATTGGCGTAAAAGGAGGTGCATTCGAATAGCCAAATATTTTGAGCAGGAATCCATTTCAGAAGTGAATCTGCTGTAATTAGAATTTAGGAATTTTCTCATTCATTTTAGCTGAAATCCCAACCTTGTTAATAAGACCTCACCCGATTTGTAAAAGTAAAAAAAATCTGAATGCCCAACGATTCTAGAAACTAACTGAAAAAACAGAGAAACGTTTTTCTCGTATTTTGCACAATCATAAGTTCTCATCTTGTGCTTCGTGGAACTCTGAAAGTTCCTCATGCAATTCCCAGGGGCTCGAAGGCGGCTCCAGGATGATTTACAGAAATACATATTGCAGTTCATTTCAAATTAGGCAGTCCAGCCCAAAAAGAACAGGAAAGATGAACAAGTTTCAAATTTTGCCGAAAATCAGACTTCATGCCTCAGGCATTGATTCCCCAAGATCTCCGCCGAATAAGTCGATCGTAAACACGGCTTCGTGAAACAAAAGATGGTTCAGAAAGTCAGTCGGAGACG
Source organism: Notodromas monacha (assembly GCA_905338405.1). Taxonomy (NCBI): domain Eukaryota; kingdom Metazoa; phylum Arthropoda; class Ostracoda; order Podocopida; family Cyprididae; genus Notodromas; species Notodromas monacha. Next base: position 64,798 of record CAJPEX010000047.1, on the reverse strand, counting down.
ATCTTTCCGCTTATACGCCTACCGAGAAAGACAGATCGCCTTACCTATAGAAGAATGAGAGCCTCCACGAGCAAATTAACGATAGAAAGGACTTTAAAATCCCCCGCCTACCGAACTCAGAGATGCACCATATAAGCAAATGAACCGTTCTTCTCTGACGAATGCATGCACGGAGGCGTTTTTCATTTGACTGAGAGGGCAGATGAGGATTGCAGCGCCAGGATGGAAGTTCATTCGAACTTCCGACTCGTCAGCCAAGGTTGCAGTAAATTCGTAGTACCAGGGAGCAAGTCGCCCTGGGGGAGGGGTTTGGAAGTTCCATGATCAGAAGTCAATCGCGGGACATCGGGAATGCAAAGCGAGCCTGGAACCGTAATTTCTCCGTCTAGACGAGGCCGGGGTCTCCCCGGAGGGACGAGGCCGCGGGATTTATCCCGGCCTCGGTCGGTTTTCAGCCGGCGGGCCCGAGACCGCGGCGTGTCCTACGACTCAATCGATGTAAATTGTTTTCATTAATGCAAACAATTTGCATACGCTTAATTAAGCGGCTCATTGGCATGCATCTTCCCGCGTAATTGAAACTCTCCACGGGCCGGGATCAAGAGCCTGTCGTTTCCGTTTCGGGCCCACGCATCTCCGGCCTCCGCGAAGAAGGGGCTCCCAACAGTTTTCAAAGGAAATTTTTCCTGATGAGGCTGGAAAAACCGGACTGAAAAAACTGCGCCAATTTAAAATCCTGAATAACTGTATGCTACTGTAGATTCTTTCGGGATGTTGATAGACGAAGGCATGACGACATCAAAGGACCCAGAAATCCCGAATTCACCAGGTTTGTTCGAGAACCTCTGCTCAAGTGAATCTCTTATTGCTGCACACACATTTGAGTACAATTTTTTAAAACTGAAATCCGATGAATATTACAAAAAGAACGCCCAATTACGTTTCGAAATACAAAACTAATGAAGCTTTAAAGCATTTCTGGAAAATCGAGCTTTCGATCATTATACTGCATTAGTAGAAATTGTGTGCAACAGTAACCATGCTTAATTTCTGTTGGAAAAACATTCCTAATTATCTTCCCCATTCTTAAATGATAATCTAACAGAGCAGCTTGGAAATATATTTGAACCTGATTTTCAATTTTTAATTGATTTTTATTGTGAACAACATGGTTGTTAGATTATAACGAAAAAAATTTACTTTTATTGCTACAGTAATATTTCATGCTGTCATAATTGAAAAAAAGACTTTTCGGCATTGATCATCCAGCAGCGTATCTTTTGCCGGAATAAAATATAATCGGTGAAGTAATCAATCTTGGCGAAAGCTAAAAACTTGTAGGGGTTTCCACTGGAAATTCTGAAACGCCTCGAAAAACTTCAAACGCACTGAGGAGGATGCTGAGGAGACAAGATGTGTCTTTCAACACCGATGACTTCATAAAAAGAAAGTGCAAATGCTGAACAGGAAGGGCGAAATGAATGAGAACTTTCGTGAAGATCCCCTGATCGAAGGCAAGGATTTCCCTATAAAGTGGGGGTTGGTTTGAAGCATCATACACCACTATCGCTGGACGGTTGCCCCAATTATTCCTGCACGCTTTTGTTCCATCGACAGCCGATGCCGCGTCATTTGGCGAACGGGCATGCATCTCCCCCTTTTAATCACCGACCCACCTCCTTCTCATCAAACTACTAAATTGCTATTTCCGAGCTTCATTTTTCGCTCGGTTCCCTTCTAGAAAACCTGGCTTTTCCATCAGGCTCAATTTCCGCGCGGGGAGCAGATCTGCAGCGCTCGAACACCCCTTTGTTCCATCAGCGAATTCTCTGGAAATTTGCGTTTAATTCTGCTGAACCAGCCTGCTGGTTTATCGGATTTTACGCAATCTTTCATCCACAGTGTTCTCAAGCATGATGATTTCTAATCGTCAACTTGAACGTAGCTTGCATCACTAATGCCGTATTCGATAGTTGGTTTCTTCAACCCCGGCTAATACATTTTTATCACAATGAAAAAGACCAGATGCCCTCAGGAAAATGTCTAATACGTCCGTCGTACGCATCACATATGCATCAGACTAGGGCTGAAAAGTGAAAGAGTCAAAAATAGCAGGACGAGGATAATCACTTGACCCTAGACATGTTTATTCGTTACAGGTTTCTTTCATTTACGTGCATAGGGAATGTTTCGTAAGACAAAGAATATCATTTTTTTGAAAGATGCAAAAATCATCGTCAGCGTTGAATTGATGTCTTCGAGGAGTAACGGGAATATTAACTGCATGGAAAGTAATTTCTCTGTACGATCTTTTAGAAATGAACGGAATTTTAAAATTAGAAAAAAAAATTAATTGACCGAATCGTTCTAAAATAGGTTTACATGCAGGCAGAATCTTCCAGAGAATATTTTGATTATTTTCGATCACATTCGCATTCACAAGATTGTAAAATTCTGTAAAGTATTACAAATAATAAAAATAGTCTTATCTTACGTGACTCTACCCCTGAAAGCTCTATATTTACGGGTATCATTTGATCCCATCGAGTGGCAAATCAGCCTAAGATTCCAAAACAATGTTCTCTTGTTTCAAAAATCTTCGATATGCACGTCATGTTCACGGGATTTGAGGTAAGTGACGTGATTTTCAGTTTTTACGGTGGATTTTTCATTGCATCCCTCTAAATTTGTGGTTTTACGTTCATTGCATGAATAGTTTATCTTGTTCAAAATTACTGTATTTTATTGCCTCACAGGATAAATATTGTAAATTCAAGTGTGTCCCCTCTATTTTTACTAATTGGACCCGTTTTTTCAGATGAAGAGTGCAATTTTTCCCCCTCTATGATCAATTATCTTGACCATTTACCTTGTTCTGAAGGTCTTTCTCAAGCAATCTTTTTCTGGAAAACTGTCGAAAATATGTTTCATATTTTTAACATAATCTAGAACCGTATGCACGAGTATCAACATACGAAGAACAAACGGAAGGCATATTGAGGACTTGAGACACCTGCTATGACAAAGGCTGAATGCGAATGAAGAGCTCAAAGAAATAAAAGTAAATAGAAAACCGCCATGTCGAGCACCCGCGATTGAGCCATGACACGAATCCAAATCAAAGCTCGTCCCAAACATAATTGTCGAGACAAATTCGTCGAGGTTTCAAGGGTCTTATTCAAAATGCCGCGACACGGCCCGCGCCGTGTGCGGAAGTGACCTAATTGCTACCCACGGGGGTCCGGGGAGATCTGCGCAAATTTGCCCAAGCCCCGTTTTCCAAAAGCCGTGGTCGGAAACAGTTTCACCGCAGAAGCCCATCCGAGAAGCATGTTTTTAATCTCGCGTCCGCATTTAGCGTCACGAGGAGGCTTAATTCGAAAGCAAATACCGTCGCCGGGGAATCCGCGCAGTGACGGACGATAAAACATCCCACGCCTGGGCGACGACGAACTCATTCGCATTCAGGGTGAGCGCGGATTAATGAAATTTCCTCGCGTGCCTGCGGACCACGGTTCTTACTCTCGGGCCCTGAGAGTTGTTTGCATGCCATGGTACACGCAAAAAGTTCCAGAAAATGCGCAAACTTCAAGTCTGGTCCGTAGAGAATGCACAATTTCCCTCGGCATCCGAGCGCAGCGTCCGTTTAAATATCCCTGCGTGGGAAATTTCATAAAGAGATTTTCGAAGAGAAGGTGAGAATATGAAGACCTTTTTTTGTTTTTCAAAGAACTAAGCCAACTTTCCAGGCGGCGAAACAGCCTCCAAAAACAATCTAGATTATTAGAGAATCCGAGCACTCATGCGAAGAAGGTACAATACTTCCTTCCTAACCAGCGTTGTGTTTAGTGAATCAAAAGGAGAAATTATTGATAGCTGCGGAAGTGAATCCTCATCTTGAATTATGCAGTGATTTCTTATGCAAAGCCATCGTCAAAAAACTATGCTATGAAACAATTCCCTTTTGGGTCTCTAAAGTCTGTAGTTTCATGAGCTTTGTAGCCACTCCAGGAAACTAAAATAAAATAGAATGACAAGAAATAAAAGAAAACGGTATCAAAATTTGCGCGATGTATAAACATGTAAGTCATAGTACGGCGGTAATTCTAGTAAAGACCTATTTTACACCAATGAAACTTTATTGTAGGACTTACATTTTCAAAGAACTACTTCAGAGAAAATGATTTCAAATAAGCCTTCATCACCATGACATTGTTTTTTTAAAAAAACTCCGCGGGCCAAAAAGCACCTGCCAAAAAAACCGTCCCTTTCGGTGGACCAGTTTGACGATTTCACGGGTAAAAACGAATAAGCCCCATTGCAGTCTATTTCTATGGAAGGGTTTCAGAATATTTGATTGAACGTTTCATACGACGAAGTGCGCAATTTTCATGAAGCCCTGCGTTGAAAGACATTATTATTCGCGTGCCTGACAAAGTTGACGCTTCGCGGTATCTGTCGTCCTTTCGGTGGTTGTTTGTTCAAGCCCCCCGCAACGCGTTTGCTGAGAATTATGGCCATTAAATCTAAACAACATTTACACGGGGTGTTTTCTTAGGTTAAGCACTTGCCTAATCACAATTTAAAAGCAGCTCATTGCATTAATATTTACTTTCTTCTGCATGCTCGCTGGATTTCACTGTGGCTGTGGTCAGCAATTGAAGCGATGACAGATAGGATACGCGAAACCAACGAAAATTTTTGGATTTTCAATATAATCAGCATACAATTTTCTCTCACTTGAGCTCAAATACATATTTCACTGGCATAAATTATCGCTTCATTATTGCTAATGATCAGCACATTCGGCTGATGCATCATTCATTGTTCCCGCAGCATTTTCATTCGAACACGCGTTTGTGAATCTATATAGGTATTTCCAAGTTTAATTAAAAATGTCTGATTTATACTGTATCATGCCATTATCCAACTTTTGTTTTTTGCATCAGTTGTTCAGATATATGTGCTTGGGCAGGGACAATAAAGCTCAGCAAAAATTTCCTCGCGATGAGATACGAAGGATTTTGTCTACGGAAAAATGCCTTGCTCGTCTTATAAATTCAACCAAAAGTTTGAATGTTTTTTTACGATACATGCTGATTTTGAATTGAATACTCCAGTGATATTCCGTAATCCTCGACACAATGTCGATGAAAATCGCAATATGATAAAATAATTCATTCAACCGTGTTTAACGGATGAACAAGGAAACTTTAATAATCGTGATCATTTCAGGCAGAAAAATAATTTTGCTCTCGAAGAGTGAAATGGATTCATTCCTCTGTTGAAAAACTGTCGAAAGCCATCAAATAGCTCTCTGATACTTGTAATATATTACGACACGAAGTAGATTACGTAAGCATGAAAAGACACGTTAAAATTCCAAAATGCAAATCGAAACTAGCTTCAGTCAGAAAAATCCGGTCATGCACTCATTAAGGGGAATTGCATGCTTGCTTTCAATAGTAAAAGCGTCTAACTCCTCTTCTGATTGTTTTTCATCATAAGTGCGAATGATGCCACCCCAGGAATGAAAGTAATGCGAAATTTAGGTCGACAAAATGCAAGCTTTGACGCATACCGAAAAAATTCTGGAGAATGAGTGCTGTGCAGTAATTCGCGGAAATTGAGACTGCACTCTGAAGCGTCCTGGTATTCCAACATAGAATTTTCTAGGGTTCAAAGAAAACCGGAAAGGATTGAGACGCCCACGTGGAAGAGATTATTCAGCCGTGAACAAAGGCGGAGCAGCAGAATGCTTTTTCTATCAAGCAGGAACAGCCTTTTCCCCCTAGATAGCGTCGATATTGGCTTGCGGAACACACAACGTTGGGTTTATTGCCGGCGGAGGTGCCGACGTCGCACTCAGACTGGGATCATTACGCTGCATCTGCTTCCCAAGTTTTGGGCATGCATTAGGTTCAGGGCGTATGGAAAAAAAAACTGCTGAATTTTATGACTCTGGCGGGATTTAGGTGTCATTTACAGCCCCAATCATTTTTTATGCTCCCGTTTCCCCGCGTCGAAAGCCGACAGTGTTGCGACAACCACCCCCCCCCCTCGCCAGGCTTTTATTGCGTTTTCCGATGGATTACGTTTTGATCGGCGACTGGAAATGCCTGGTGCACGTGGAAATCTGCGTGCCGAAACTTGGCACGATTTTTCTCCGTTCTTGTCTTCAGAAAGAAGGAGACTCACTTATTTTCCGGTGTGCCTGTTGCCCCTCGTTCCCGCGAAATGTGTCTGGGTCGCTACATAGTTTTTAAACCATTTGCTTACCAAGTAGTCTCGCCTGCGGGGACTCGTTGCCTTTTAAGCCCCGCGTTGATGCAAAACACGCGTTCGTCGAGCATTCTTTTGCATCCCCCTTCGGAGCTTATTGTTTGGCTTTCCCCAGGGGAACAATTCCGCATCTCGACGAGTTTCGCAGTTAATTTTTCTGCGTCTGAGACGAGACTCGGTGAGTTCATCCAGCCACGGATAAGGCTAATGGTTTGCAATCAATTGTGCGTAATGATTCCTGCACCGAAGACGAAATTTCTCACTTGGTCCAAATAACGCGATGCGCCGAAAATTGGGCCTGAACTAGTTGGAAAGTCTTCGAGTTCCGCATAAAAAGACGAACAATCAGGGGAATCATGTTTTAAACACATCTTTCATCGATCTTCATTTAATCATGAGGCAGGTGCATTTGGTAATTTGACTTTATTATGCAAGAGGAAACTCTGCGTGCCGCTTCTTTAAACGCCATATTCTGCATCCAAGGAATTTTTTTATTCGGCAGATACTTTATTAATGCACGCGAAGCTTCTCTAAAATAAGGTACGCTATTTACTGCATATCCTGACACATTTTTTGGTCCCGAAAGTGTCTTTGAAAGCTTGAACAGAATTCGACGGCAATAACTTAAGAGATGAAAATGTAAGAACTTCAATTCATGCAGGAAGTATGCATGGAATAACCGTGCACGTCTTCTGCGATTCCTGCATATATTTCGTTCGGTGCTGACAGCATTGTTGATTAAATTTGTAGTATGCATTTTAGTTTCCTCTTACTTTTTTACATGTTGTTCCCGGTCTACGCGAACAATTTGGACATTGAAGGTCTTAGCATTTGGTTATTCTCGAGCTTATGCTTGATACAACATTGGACGGATTATGCAAATGCCCAGAAATGTGCGAACTGTTGCGAAACCTTCTAGCGATCCATAATGAATTTATTTTTAAATGTCCCCCGAATATGCAATTAGAAATCGGTAACGGGCATTCTACGTTTTTTCAAATCCCTCATCAATAAACAAACGTGTCAATAGATGGAGCTGTAGAGCCGAAAGTTGGGTTCACGTGGATCACGGTTTGAATGAAGTGGAATGCATTGTTGAAGCCATAAAATCGAATCTAAATTTCAAGTCGAGTCGCATCTCTCAGCTGATTCTGTTCGAATGGGTCAATGCGCTGCAGCACGAGAATTCAATCCAAATGGGGATCACGGAAGCCATCCGCGGAAAGAAAAATAAAACGAATCCCATGCAAGATCCATAATAGAGAACCATAAGGGGGAAGCACTCACCGTTGAAAGAAGATTTTGCAAGACCGACGAGTTTGGAGTAGCCGAGGGAAGAGAAGAAGGGTTTGTCAGTGAGTCCTCCAACGCAGGTGGAGGAAAAGTCCACTGGTTCCATCTGCTCCCCAACGCGCCGAGTGGATCGCTGGAGCGGTTTCGCCGCAAGAGCTTGGCGAAGATCCCCAGAACTGTCCGACTGGGGGTGAGAAGGCATCGGCTGTGGTTCCCCCGTTCCAACAACAGGAGTGATAGTTCCTGAAGAGGCTGAACTGAAACGAAGGCGAGACTCTCGTCAATGCACTCTGAGGTCGCCGACATCTTAAATCCATATCCTTTATTTCCTTCCCTGCGCGTCGACGTGCGACCCTTTTTTTTACACCCCCTTATACGTGTTGTACATCGTAATTGATTTCGGGATTCGAGGCTTCTGGATTGATACAGAATATGATTTGATATTTCTTTCAAGCCAAGTTTATGGTACAGCATTCCCTAAATACTTCGGCACTTGAGGAGGTTACTTCGACTTTATAGGGTTCTTCTTTTCAGCCTTTCTGCCTGGAACGTGCGAGTTTCTGTCTGAATGCTCTGCTGAAAATATATGCCACTATAATAGCATACACATTTACTGAACGTTTCCTTGTAATGCAAAGTCTATGATCATTGCACAAAAAATAGGTTCCTTTCTCCTATAAAACTTCCGCAATGATGGATCAATTTGTGTATGATGCCTTCGTGTGTTTTTTTTACGAACATTCGGGAAACTAGTGGATGTTGTGCATGAGTGAAACATAATATAAGGTAAATTAGTATAAATTTATAGGCCAATGAAAGCATGAGAACATCGAAAAAATACCCATGTAGGAATATTAAACCATCGTCATGGAGTTTTAGACATTAGGCGAAGATTCAATTTTATAACATTCCTTAGAATATCCGAAGAAATGACTCAGCTCTGCACCCTTTCTGATCCAGCATGAAACTCTTCAAATCAAAACGAGTTTCGGCTGAAGACAAAAATCTTTTCATTAGATTTTGAAAAATAGATTCGTACAATATTAATAAAATGCAGTAATCGAACGCTTCTCTCAGATCACCTGTCAGCAAGCTGAAGGATGGATTCTCCGATCGATTCTGCATGCAAAAAAAAAAAAAAAAACATTGTGAACATCGCTTTTAATATTTTTCAACCTTCAACCCATACAAAAAAAGTTTCGTTCAAAACTGCGTAGTATTTTCCACGACCAGATAAGAACAGTACAGCGCTTTCATCATGGGTTATGATGGTTATATTCCGGCTCTAAAAACTCTACCACTAAAATCTGTTGATCAAAGATGTGTGCGATGACTCTTTTATGATTTTTTGAAGTGTTTAATCTAACCCCTGTGTTCAATGCTCGAAGTTCTTAAACATGATAGAACATTCTGAGTTTAACATACAGCTAAATTCAAGGATATCTTTTACGATGCTTCTGTCTTCGAAATGCCGAGGACTTGTATTACATTTTATCTTGAAACCTATTCTATTTAAATAGTACACTTTACATTACTCATAACTTCTGCAAAAAACTTTTCCGGCACGGTGAACGATGCTTGGAAAAAGAACTGAAAAATTATATTTTTGGAACTCCATGGAGCATAGAGCTTCTTAGAGAGTGAGTGGTATAATGGTTCCAAGGAACATAGTTCGAGAACAACAGTCATATGGTAGGGCTTTTCGGCAGATGGTATGTGTGGTACGTGGTACGCTGCCAGATGGCGTGCAGACTTTCTTATAAAAAATCGAGTGCATTGAATGCTGGATGAGACCTCCAATACCCAAATAACTAATGTAGCTGATCTAAGGAGTGAGTGAATGAGCGAACGAATAAAGAATCATGTTAGGGCTTGAAAATTAGGTAATGGTGAAATATGCCAACGCACTGCAAGTGAAGATCACTTTTTCAAATAAAAATTGAAGCCAGAAGGTGGCACAATAACTGTGGGGCCTCCTAAGTATCGTGCGAGCCAGACTGAGAGAAAAGTTTGAAGAGCTGTGCTTTACGGCAACTCAAACATGTTTGGGAAGCAGAAATTCGGAGAACGTTTGAATAATGGACGTGTTTCAATGCGACGTGTCGACGGAATGACGACGAGAAACACACTGACCTGTTGTCAGATGAGTTGACGCCGGCGCCGGGCATGGGTGTGGTGGCCACGGCGGGCACCTGGTAGGCGGCAGTAGCCGACGGGGAGAAAGAAGGGTAGTAGTTCCTGCCGATGGCCGGCACGTGCACGGGCACCTGGCACGCCGACGGCAGGCTTTCGGGATATGTCGCGATGTGCGGTCTCGCCGGGATCGGGGCAACAGCGCCGAGTGGCGGCCCGGTCACGTCCGTCACGTAGCCGCCGCCGCTGCCGGACGTGGCGCCGAGAGCGTCGGCAGTGACGTACACGGGGTTGGGTCCAGTGACAGCAGTCGACGTGGACAGGTCGATGGCGGGGCCTGGGGACCTGCCTTCAGAAGGCGGGCGTGACGAGCGCGATTTCCCGCCAGTCGCCGACGTGCGCTTCGAGAGGTTCACGGCGCTGCCTGTTCCCGGCGAGGGATTCTGATACTGACAACTACCAAAAAGTCATTTAATTCAATTTGACGGAAAAGGGGCTGCTAATTCGTTAATTTTTAGCCTGCCTTATATACAGTACTACAGAAGCATACGTTTTTGGCTTGTAAAATTGAAGGAATCCGCGTTTTTATTCAGATCATAACCTTCATTCCACATATTTATTTCTAAGGATCACTCGATGCGTCAAAAAATCCCACGAAATCGAAAAAAAACGGGTGAGGACAGCATCTATTGAATTTTGCCAGAGTTGATTAATCTCTTATTTGATTTTTAAAAATTCAACTACAAAATACTTGGTTTGCATCACAAAAAGGGTTCATATATGACTCTTAAAGGATCAAGATAAACTGTTGGCCTTATATGATTTCTCATCATTTTGTGCTTTCCTGCTCTGAAGTGATTAAATGCGATTGAGTGGATTTGGGTTGGGTGGGAAGGGGGTTAGGTTGTGGAAATCTTGGTTGAACCTTGCAAATGCTGAAAAGCGGCAAATAAAGTGTTCTGTTCATTCATTCATTCGTATATGACTCGTGTTAGTCATATGAGCCGCTTTTATCCGAAAATAGGGCAGTACAGTACTGTACTATAATTATATTATCGTACCTTCGCAACCGTATGGTCCCCATGGAAATACAAGAACCTGTACACGTATGCACCGTACCCAAATTTGAAGTCGCCATGAAAATTGTATATTTTGGCAAGACAAATGAGGATTGTGCACTAATAAAATTAGGGTTTGGTCTACGGGATTCTCAACGATTTGTCACGGGCAGGGTATTTATCTCGTTCTGGAATAACAGCACCCGGTTACCAACTCAAAATGATTTTAAACTACGTGAACTATCATTTCCCACATTGAAAATCCAAGTCTGCTCCAGTATGAGACATACTTGGACCAAAAATGTAAGCAACGTTTTTATCCAGCGCAGCCCATTCACATATGTATTTCGGAAGGCTATCCATGATATCCAGTATACACGTTTCGGATTTCTAGAAGTAAATGAAGAAAATGTAATATATTGCCCTAAAAACCCGCGGGAAAAGCCAATTGTTCATTAGGTGTCCGTCAATTTTGAAAGTGGGTGATTGTCCGATCGTCGATTAATGTGTGTGATCGTTTCCCCGCAATTCAACTTGTGGTGATACGAATAAGTATATGTATTGTGACAGAGTTCCTAACAGATAGTGGTTTCTGCATCCAAGTACCATCACAAACCACCCACCCTCCAATTTATGACTTATTATCCCTCATTATAGGAACATATCCTTCTCCCACTCTCACTAAGGTGTACTCTACGTATGTATAACGAATATGCTTTCAGAAGGAAGCCCTTCCGAACTGGTTAGGTTAGTTGAAGTTGAGTCACGCTGGTTGAGGCTTTCTAAGATAACTATTTCCATAGGTAAATGTTAAAACTAACAATCTTCTTTGTTAAATGTGCATTTTTGCCTAGAAATTGAGACTAGATGAAGCTCCTCACCAGAGAATCATCCTGGGAGGTGATGACCCCGTGAAAGCAAAGGTGAAAATTTGCCAAAATATGTGGGGGGGGGGGGGGGTCTTATTCGAAGGTTCCTCGTGCATGTTCTGACTACCTATCCTGACACAGCTTCTGAGGATCGGGCATATGCAAAATAAGTTAATCTTACCTGTTGACAGCTGGCGGGGGTTCCTTGAACACGGGTTTATCTTCCGTTTTCACAGAGCCATTGTTGCAGTCGTCGGGGCGAGCGGATTCGTCCACCTCCTTGCACTGCGCAGGCTGAGCGAATGTCTGGTCGGTCCATCCGCCGGTCGCCGCCACTGCCGCCGCCGCGTCGTTCGGCGAACCTTTGACGGAATACTTGCAGCTGCGAAACGGCGCCGAACTCGGGCGGTCCGGCTCGTACGAGTCCTCGTAGCGGCAGCTGCTGCGAACCCCGTTGTTTCCCGGCGAGAAACTCGCATACTTGCCGGCGGCGCCGAACCCGGCATCGGCGTGGAACGGCGAATTGGAGGCGCTCCGATCGCGGCACCCGAAAGCTGACCGATCCGAGGGTTCGCCTCCGGGTGTCATGAACGCGTTCCCGCACTGGCCGGCGTAGGACATGCCGAGTGTGGAGGTGAGGGAAGTGCTGGCGTACGTGGGCGCCATGGAGAGTTTCGGAGCTAGGTCAGAGGCGGAAGAAAAGTTGGGCTTGGTGCTGGGGGAGCTGGTGCCGAACGCGAGGGAGCCGAGCGAGGAGAGAGCTGAACTAGTGGTAGGGGTTGACGAAATGTCTTTCGCGCTGGTCCCGAGCTGGTCGCCGTTGCTGCCGGATGGCCGCTGTGAAGAACTGATCTTCCCGATGCTCGAGCCTGTTTCACCGAAAGTCAAGTTGAGGTCTGTCTTTCCGTCAACCAATCTTACAGGGACACATCATGGAAAGAGCAAGTCTCAGAAGAGCAAGTACCGAGTAACTGTTCTACCTTAGAGCGAGTATAACTCTATAAGCATCAATATTCAGAACGAGCGAAAAACGCCCAGAAGACAAGTTGAAGGTCTGCATTGAAGTCAATGTTCGTCACGCAGGTACTCATCAAAAGAGTGCGTGAAAATAAGTTTCAACGAGCAAGCGAAGAAGAGCTACGTCATTCTCAAAGCATAAAGTCTCAAAACAATGATCTCAAGAGAGAAAGTGCATAGATAGCAGATAATATAAAAATCAGAGTACATGTCCGATATTTTTGGTTATTATAATTTTTGTCGAATCGATCCCTCGGCAATTTTTAGTTTTAAAACTAGTTCGGTCATGAGTCAAAGTTCCTGAATTTTTCATTAATGGGCTGAGAAAGGCTTAAAAAACAAATCAGGCTTTATGCTGATTAGCAGTATCAAACGATCACAGCTCTCTTCGGGATTTTCATTGGCGAGTTCAAATGGAACCGTTTTTTTTTATTTTTGAATGCATTTTCTTGGCAAGACTACATTTCAAGGAATACTGTGAAATCTGACCAACAAGACAAGTATGCATTTAAAATTTTAAATTGATCGAATTATGCGATGGGTGCATTCGATGCGGATATTTAATTTTCTAGCAATGAACGTCTTTTGGCCTAAATGTGAATAAAATCTTCACGGGAGGGAAGGTTTTAAAAACTGGATAGATGACCATTGGCAGAATTTATGACTTGATCTACAACTGAATAAGACGATGCTAAACTTCGAATTATCAGGCTTCAAAAGAGGTGCAGTTATTTGCCGATTTTTACAGCTGAGTGAAAATTATCACGTCTGGCCCTCAGTTCCTAGAGAATCTCATCGTGTCGGGACGATATCTATACTCCGTATGTATATCCTGATTTTAAAAAATTCTTCGTTTGATTTCGGAAGAATTATTCCCATTTCAAATGCTTTTAATTTATTATAATTTGTAGAATGCCCCGCTTACCGCCATGATGAGCAATCCTTTGCCTCTGCTCGCGAGCTGCTTGACGATGCGCAGCAGCGATCGGACATCCGGACAAACTGCGATGAGAGCTTCGGTTGCTGTTGACGTGTCCACGACCACTGCAACCCGGGGTCGGGCACTTGAGAATAGTTTCATGCATCGCCAGAACTTTGAATGAAGAAAGAAACAAAACACTTTCTCTTTAGCTTTGAACGCATCAGGCGGTACAAAAACCGACGTGTCCTGGTCGTCAGAAATTAAATATGCGGGGAACTACCAAAGCCGTTAAAACATACGGCTTAACTCTCGACTATCAGGTTGAGCGTAGCAGAATATGTTATTTACCGAGAGAAAACAGAAGCAGCATATATTCTCAGTGATGATTTTTATTATTTATTTATTTTTAACAGAGTACCTGTATTTTTTTCTTGGCCATAGCTATTCGAGCCAATATGTGCTTCTGGAAGTGCTGGAATAAATGCTTGTAAAGTGTATCACTATTGTTGAACGCTTTACCTGATGAATAAACTTTGAGTATTCGATTATGTATTTGCGATACAGTATTTGATCATTCGAGCATAAGATCGCCTTTATAAATATATGGAGTGCTACTGAGATTTTTTTGCAACTACTGTACTGTACTCCGAAAATTTCCCGAATATTCGAACTATCAATTTAACGAATATTTGCGGAGCTTTTTCGGATGTGGCAGAATCATTGACACGGTATCCTGGGATATAATCCGATTATGAATATGTCCCTGAAATTCAAAATTTCCAAAAATACTCACTTTCCGGCGTCACTTTGTCCTTTCGCGGGCATCCGGATAAACTAAGAAATCAGAGAAGAGGTTTGAATTAGGGTTTGCCAAATAAGCTCTGCCACAGCAATCCAAAGGTTTAGATAGTTTCAATATTTGATGTGTTCTTACTTCCACGTCAGGATAGCTGCTTATGAAAATGTGAATACTGCTCAGAAATTACTGCAATCATTGAATAATTATATTCAACGCCTATAGTTAATTTGAATCAACGCTTGGGCGTCGATATCTACGAAATCAGATGGACAATTTCGGAGACATTGACTGAAATATATAAAATGAAACTTTTGAAGCATGTATGCACCTTTAAGTCGCATGAATTGTTTAGCTACATACAGTATGATGCTTCGCTTTCATCGCGTACTGTAATTCGAATGCTGCTTTACATTCGGATACATGTTTTGCGATTCCGGAAGGACAGTAATTTTATGTGGACATTGATTTTTCAACCTTTGTAGCGCTGGACAGACAGATTTGACCACCTCAGACGCGTCCAAGGGGCACATTAATACATATTTGTGGCCAACGGCCACATTGCAAAGGTGAAGAGGAGTCATTCCACGCCACAACAGACGATAATTTTCAAGAATTACACGTTGGGCAGCACTGGACTGCAGTTTTCCCCAGCCTTTTTGAGCCCGCGGACCAGAAAATTTCCATAATTTTTTTGTGGACTGGCAAATTCCCTAATAATTTTCTGCAGACTGGCAAATTTTCATAAATTTTGCACAAACTCAAAAAAGCTTTGCTTGAGAGACTTTATGACAGGCACTTGAAAGTTTCTGCTTTTTTTTGTAAAAACTAAGAACCAATTAAGTAGCAGTCATGGAATGCCTTCAAAAAGTTAGAAAGGTGGGCCTGAGAAAATTTTTCTCTGAATGAAGAAATTGAAATGTTTAGTTTCAGCAAGTTAAAATTTGTCTAAAGTGTTTTTTTGTGGAGAAAAGCCAAGTTTTGTGTTTTTCATCGGATACATTCAAATGCAATCAGTGTCTTTCCGAAATTTCAGATGAAGACAACAACTTTCATTAAAACTTATTATTCTGCAGAAGATTTCCCGCGGACCAGCAAAACAATTCTGTGGACCAGCGCCCCGGACCATGGTTTGGGGATCATTGGACTGGATTATTGAGAAATGCCAACTTCGGGTGCTATACTAATGCACAGTATAGGGAATAAATAGACGTAAAACTGTTTCACCTGCGATGGTGCGAGTATAACCCGGTGGCGTGACCTTGTCCGTTGCACCCCGGAGTCGGGCACTTGCAGCCTGAAACATACAGCAACGCTGGGAGATCAGGTACTTGTGACGACATCCGTCGTTTCTTTTACAAAGGCCCAGAGCCACGGACTCACCCCTGGAGGACGGGAGCTGCGCAAGCGTGGTGAGTTGAGCCGCGGCGCTGCCGCGACACGCCACAGCCGACACCGCGAGGCTAGACTTGGCAGCGTGGAAACCGTAGGCGGAACTCACAGTGGCGCTGTAGCCCAGCTGCGAGTGGTACCCTGTGGGGTCGTAGGGAGCCATGGAAGCCTGGAAGCTGGCCCGAAGGTCCTTCGTGGACGACATCATGCGTGGATCCGAATGGGATTTCATGTCCAGCGAGTTGCCCATTCGGACGCCCGGGAGTTGGTAGTGGAATGCCGAGTCGTCGGTCACGCCTGGATCCACCGCGCACCTAAAAAACCCAAGGATCGAAGTTTGATCACCAAAGAAAAATATATATAGTTCGGTAAAACTGCGAACTGATTGGGTAATACGAGTAGGGTAGTTTCGATAATAAAATACTCCAATGAAGACGTAATGAAGGTAACGTTACCCATGTAAACTTCGTTTGCGAACTGCAGTGATTTTTACCAATTAAAATTTCGTCGTGGTAATTCAAACTGCAGATTCTCGACGGAAGAACTGAGCATTTTTACAGCTTGCTTTCAAATCCAAGGAAAAAATTGAGCTCGGAGATCGTGGCAATTACATATATTGCGAAACTGCCAAGTGAAAAAGTTGAAATCGAAAAAGTAAAAGAAATGAATTCAGGATTTAAAAAAAATCAAAATCCTTCTTGACTCGTACGCAAGAATACTCCTACCTGATTTTGAAATTCGCCTTGTTACAACGAGTTTTGGTGGGCATGAAATGCAAGCGAAGACCACTTTTTTCTTCAATTCCCGTAATTGAACTTAGTAAGAATTAAAGTTATAAAGGCTTGATTAAATTCGTGTACACCCTATTCATGCTCAAAAATACGGTTGTATGCTCCGTATTTATTCGCATAAAAGATACAACGAGCACCTTTCTCTTTTAATTAACAAGAAAAAGGATTGTGCGTCATGCAATGGTACATAATATTCCAGAAATAATTTTCCTGTTTCAAAATATTCTACTTTGGTGTGTGTCATACTTGCCATCCGGCTTTACTTTCTTTATTGGACTTGCGAAAAACAAATTAAATATTATGTTGGCCCTAAGATCGTAATTGCGCTCTTCATTTTTCAGATATCGCAATTTCATACGCTGAAAACATCAATGCGCTTTTTACCTGGAGATGGAATTTTTTTTTTTCAAATTGTTGAAGAAATCATCTGGGTGAGCGTCTTACTCGAGTGCGCGTGGTGCTCGTGTATATGAGGTAGTTTAAGCTTCTGATGAGCTTCACGCCTATTGACCTCAGTTGGGAAACTTTTCATTCGAACATTTTATTGAAAGCTGACTCACGTGTTGTCCATATATTGCATGGGATACGAGTGATGAAGCGAGGAGCTGAACGTGGCCGGCGGCAGCAGAGCTGACGCACTCCGCGAAATGTCGCAGAGCTGTTTAGACGACGCTACGAGATGACTGGGCTGGTGATGGACACCAAGTAATGACCGATCCGTTGAACCCAGCTTCATCATGGAGTCCATTGCTTGACCGAAACTTGCGGGACTGCTTTGCCCGACCTCATCGGCCTGCGGTGGAGGTGGCGGTGGTGGTGGGGGCGGCGGAGGTGCCGCGTAGCGAGTCTCGTCGCAAGTCGATTGCAGAAATCGAGGCTCCGCCGTTTCGTCTTCCTGCATTAATCAAGAACTTGGACTTTTGATCAATCATTGATTCTTTATGGGCTCGAGATTTAGGTAGGATTAATTGCAAACGAAATCGAACTCATTTGTCGCGATTAAGACTGGCCTCAAAAATGTATGCCTTGATTGAACGTGTATTAATCGTTGAATGCAACGGCATCATTGCAGCTCGAACCAGCTTTTATTTAAAGATGCAGCAATTTTTTTTATTCGAGTACGTCTCAAAAATTCACGAATAGCTTACAGCGAAACACTATTTTTCAATCACGGCACATTATTGTAGATTTTTTCACCGTACATTGATTTTGTGCTTTCTTTTAATAATCAGGCAAAAATCATCTTGCCTGCCGGGATAATCGAAGTGCTAATTAATGTCCAAGATGTCACCCGCGAAATGTTTCCTGTCTAGTTGTGTTCACTTTTGAATTAATTCAGTATGTTCATTCATTCGACATATGCATGAGCTGCCAAATTTATCTTAAAGCTCAATATGAAATTCTGATATATTTTAATCTTAGCTTTTGTTTTCAGAAGAAAATGAAACATTTTTATTCAGAAGGGAATGCTCACTAGCTTAAGCCCAAAACATCCAGTTTCCTGGAAGGTAAAAAAAAATAAAGCCAACTTTTATTACATAACCGTAGCGCGTAGAGCTGTAAATAGCAAAATTGGTCTGCTAAATTACGGTATTTTGTTATTTGAATGGACAGCAAATTCGGATGCAATTCGTATCTAGGAAGGAAGAATTTCTGGAAACAGGATGCTTATAACAATACAGTACGGACGAAAATAGATATAAAAACACTGCCCAATCTCGCTAATCAGAGTTCGCACCAATCTATAATGGAATGTTTTGATTTAGAATTTTCCCTCAAACTTTCAACGCTGTTTCGTTGAAATTTCTGCATTCAATCAAGTCTCATTTGATCTTATGCTGATTTCGATGTCGCCGGCGTTGAACCTCTCATTCAAGCAGGAAGCAACGACGGTGAATTCCGAACTTATCAATGCGTTTCAAAAGCATAGCAAGAAGATTTTAAAACTTCATTCAAAATTATTAGGGAAAAGCACGGGTGGTCATAGGAATTACCTGAACAATCAGACGCGATTCTTCGTGGCAATCTTCATCTGCCTGCTGGCCCATCTCTTCTGAGGAAAGTTGCGGGTAAAGGGCGCGCAAGAAGCTCGAACCACCGGTTTGATCGTGTGCGTTCTGAGCGTCGTCGCTGTCGTCATGGGCACTCAACGACAGCAGCGTCGACTCCTTTGGACGAAATAAAATAAAACAGTTGAAGAACATCAGTTACCCATATTTGCGGTGGGCAACGGAAATTACGATAGTCGCCGAACAAAAAAGGGAAGCAATCCTCGTGTGCTTAAATGTTGCTTGTGCGTGCTTACGATTCTTCAACATAGGATTCTGGATAATTAGACTTATGTTATTATCATAAAAGTTGATTATTTTGAACGTTGAAAAATATATAATTGAACATGAAACCGTGCTCACATTTGTCATACTCCAAACCGACGACTTTTCAAACGATAAAAACAAACAAACGAAGCGATACCTCTAACAACCGAATCTTCACATTTTTTTTACGCCCACTGTACTTTTGCCCAGGAGAGGTAAATTAAAACGCATTTCACTGACTCCCTGCTGTGTTAAACCTTTGACTCGTTCTCAATAAAATTTACGAATAATCACAAGAGTTAGCAAACTTGAAAGTATGAATTTATGACGACGATAGAGAGGGCAAATCAGCCCCTTTCAATGCGTTATAATTGAGATTCCAAAGGCTTCGGAAAGGGAATGGAGTTGTGCCATTTTCTGCATAAACGAATGTCGAACAGCGCTGCAGTTTTTATCTTTCACCAAATGTCCTCCATCGTCCTTAATTTTGACGCAGAAAGAAAGTTCCTCTAACGCAGAGAAAGATTGGAGAGGTATATTTAAAAAATACTAATCATTTCTGCCGTCTCTCCTGTCAAAATTTTAAAACAATCAGTGGCTGCTTGAATCTTTTTTGCACGACCAGTAAGGTTTCATACAAATATTTTCAATGCTGAAGATTGACGAATGTAATTTCGCAAAACATTGCGGCCTAAATAAAATACTCTTTTCTCACGTTTTAAAAATAATAATCTTGATATTAATCTTGCAGCTCCATGGCAGTAAATACGAGAAATTTGGAAAAATTAATTTGCAATCAGGCATCATCTAATTAAACTTTTCATATGCCCCTTCTGAATCCGTAATTTTCTTCCGGCGCTCGTGCTGCACGAATAATGACAACTGATGTGACGAAAACGGATATCGTGCTTATCTAATTATCTAAAGATGACGGTTCGCATTAACGTTAAGATGCACTGCGTTTCGTTCAGCAAAAGAGCTGGTACTTCCTCCATTATTGCTCATTTTATCATATCACCTCTATCAGCAAAATAACCATGCCACGAACGGACATGGATCTCAAACGACATCCACTGACATCGAAATAATGATATTCACTTCCATCTAATGATGTGATCATATCCAGAATGAGGATGTATATTTTGACAGACGGTCAATGGAAGGTATATTAAACATTCAAGTGGAAACACCTAACTTGTTTTAGAAATGTGGAATAAGGTCAGTTTCTAAATACGCAATCTAATGCATTTTCTGAACAAGGATTACAAAAGGACAATGAAGACCTTGATATCCCTTTGATAGTCTGTCGTGCATGTTCCTCACGATATATTTTTTTAATACAGCATTTTATATTAATGATAGAACCTAAAAGTAGGATTTAATTTTAGGGGTTCTTTATTCCCGTGTTGTTTCCGAAAAGGGACGCGAAACCGAAAAAAATAATGAAAAGTGACTTCTGGAGTACTGGAGTACCGCTGCAATCCATTCAGAAAATGTAACTTAGAAATATGCAATTCACTGGATCACTACGGCTAGGATTACAAACAAAAAATGGAGATCCCCTCTGGGATCAGTCGTAGCCTTCCCTCATCGCTCATCCTTCTAATACTGTACCTTGGCATTTTTGTTTCAGCCTTTAGGCGATTTCAGATTCCCGCGTCGACCTGGTTCCTTGCACTCAAGAAGTAACGCGATATTTAGAAAAATATATTATAGAGAATGCCTGCTTGAGTACTGGTACACTGACCATGAATATGAAAATGCAGAAGATGAGTGGACAACGATCGGCTTTATCCGCACTCATAATTGCATTTTTAAATAAGTACGCGGAATTATTTAGGCAAGAAGTACAGAAAAAATGGAGACCCTCTCTGAAAGTCTGTCGCACCTCTTCCTCATACTCTAATACATTATCTATTCGAGTCCTTGGATTTCTGCTGGGACTTGCGCGTAGGGGGGTTCGGATTCCTGCGTCGACTTGGTTCCTCGCATCCAAGAAGATAAAACAATTGTCGAGAAAAAATAAAATAAGAAGAAAATTGACTGCTTCAGTGCTGGGCCACTGACCTTGAAGACGGTAATGCATGCATTTCCTTCAATAAGTTTCACTTGGAAATATGCAGTTCAATGAAACAATTAAGGTTATGATTGCAGGCACAAAAAAAGTCGAGATCCCCTCTAATGCTTTGTCGTACCTTTATTTGAAGATGACAATCAAGAAAATAAGTGGAGAACGATCGACTTTATCCGTCCTCAAAATTGCATCCTAAAATATGAAGTACACTTTATTATTAACGCAAGAAGGACAGAAACAAAATTTAGACCCTCTCTGATAGTCGGTCGTCCCTCTTCCTCATAATACGGTAACTATTCGCGTCCTTGGATTTCTGTTGGGACTCATATGTGCGTAGGGGGGGAGGGGGGGGGGATTCCCGGGTCGACTTACTTCATTGGAATCAAGAAGATAGAGCAAGTGTCGAGAAAAGAGAGAATAGGCTGAAAAGCGACTGCTGGTACACTGACCTTAAGGACGGTAATGGAATCATCCTTGCTAAGCGCGGCTTCGGCCTCGTCAGACGTCCCAGGCGGCGGGAGGAATGGGTTGATGAGCTTGATACCCTGCGTCTGGTCTTGATCCCAGTCGCAATGCATCGGGAGCTGCGGCTGGGCGAGCATGTGGTCGCTGGTACCCAGTGACTCGCATCTGGTCGTCAGCGTCGAAAAGGACTTGCCATCATGCTCCTCGGCTGCCCCGGGTCCCTCGTCAAGCACTGGCTTCTCCCCGTCCTTCGATCCCTCATTATCCGGGTCCTTGGGTTCCTCGGCTCGCTTCTGTGCCCTCGGTCTGACTTTCCTGCCTTCGTCGCCGTCTTCCACTTGGCTCTCGGGGGCATTCCGGGTTCGGCTCGGGTCCTCGTGTCGCCGTGATCGCTTTCCGGGCTTAGCAGTGTCGCCCGAGTCCCGGGTTCGCTTCGCCCGCCCGCGCCCGTCCATGTGTGGATGTTTCAAGCGGTGCTGATCGGCGTCGGGCTCTGTCGCATCGACCCGATTGATATGCCGGCCAAGGAACGCGTGCCGCCGCTCTGCTCAGGCGATGAGGACGGTCATCCAGGCCCTGGAACGCAGACAAAAGGGCTCAAGTTCCACTGGCCAAGTTTCCAGATTATCTCGCATGTTACGTCCACGTGTTCCTCGCGACAGTGTCTCTTATCGCGTCACACGTCACCGAACTTGAGCTCAGGGCACAAAAGGGAAATGCGCCGCTTTTAACCCTTTTTTTTCTGGACTCTCTCTTGCATTGGCATTCCGCCATCGTAACCATTTCCATTCGCAAAGCTAACAATCTCCGAGCCCACGGTTATCACCGTTTCATCGCTCATTTCTTCCTCGTCAAATGCCGCCAGTATAGTATCAATCCCTGCACCCTTGCCCATTTGTCTCGCAAACGTCAACCTCTATTCTCATTCATCACATCGTCATTCACATTCCAGCCATATACTCAGCGATGACCACTTATTCTATGTGAAAAAAAAAAATCCCGCGCATCTTTCTTGAGCAATTTTCAGAACAAGCATCAAAAAGCCGAATCTTGGATCTCAACTTTAAGAAATCTATCGTGTTTACCTGAAAAATATATCTTTATAATTTTAATACAGTATTATAATTTCCTCAAAAATGGACTCGAATTCATCATGTCAGTTAAACTTGAAAAAATGATATGCATCAACATGAACTCATATATCAGTATTCATAGATGGTTTCTTGTGTCGTGGAATCCTTATGTCTGCGACGACTGCAGATCGATGGTAGAATTATTGTATTAATTGTAGGAGGATCACAGAAACGAAGTTGAGTTGACAGAAATTCGTGCTCAAAATGATGTGATGTGGTTTTCAAGCATCCCACTTCCGGCGTAATACGAACCTTTTCTTGTACAGGGCTGATGTTCATAACAGTGTCTGAAAATAGTGCTACGCTTCTTCATGGACAAGGTCTCAGTTTTTGAAAATTTATGGTGAACTTGTATTAATTGCTTCCGGTCGATATTGAAAACATATCCATGGGTATCTCTAATTTTGAACGTTATCGATGATAAATCTTTCGAGGGAAGTTAAAAATAAGTGAGTGGATTTTTTTTACATCCATGCTGATCAGAATCATAAGATGGCAAAATAAGAGTACCATGAAAGCCATTCTAGTATAAGATCTACTCAGGGAAAGGGCTGTGACCTACGGTGCGTGATGCGATAGGAACTATACAGTACAGTAAGGGTAAATCAGATTAGAGTTGCAATTAGTTCTCATTTATTGACTCAATTCTCTCCAAATCAAGATCTTGCCGAGACTTCGATACGATCTACTGGACACCATCTTCGGCATTGATTCACAAAGCATCATCGTTTCACGTTGAATATAGAAGACAATTCCACGGGTTGCATGAATCCAATGATGAGGCAGTTTAAAACATGGCATATTGAATGCGAAAAAAATCCGAGTGGTTTCAAAGTTCAACATTATTTCCTCAAGAAGCCCTGCCATTAAAAATCGAATCGAACTTAAAAAAAATTACATTCGAAGACCTTGAATGCTCGGCCCCAACAGCTTTTTGTATAGTGCTGGTTCGAATAATTTTCATGGACTTACGAGTCAAATTTAAAATTTTCGGGAACTCTGATTTGCTCTACGGGGTACAATATCACATCACTAAAAACGTCTTGAAATTCACGTCAGATGCTATTTTCTGCAAATAGAATAGCAGAAAGAATTGTGATTTAAAGGAATACCGTCGGAAGTTCTGCATAAATTGCAGAGCACGATGACTCTGATTGGATACGTGAGAATTTTTTTTTTATTGCAATTCTTGTTCAGGATGAGAATGGAGGAGTCGCTCAGTCAATAAGTAGCTGGGCTCGGCTGTGCCGCTGTGATATCGACAATGATATGGATCAATGACATTTTCGAAAATGTTAACTCGACGCAAATGCCTAGGTGGAAGACGAATCGCTGAAGACATTTCCAAAAGTTCTTGCACCCTCGCCGAACCTCGTCCTGTTTATAAATCGCGGAAGTTCTCGATCCTGACCTTTCCACGCACGAGAAAGCCAGCGGCGTTTATACACGAGTGCCTCGTGACTTTTCAACGCTTTTTCTCTCCCGGATTCGCGAGATGTGAATGACCTTAGCAGAAAACAGATATACTTTCTGGCACAGGGCATCCCGAGGACGCATGGACTCCAGTCGGGAAGACGCGAGAATTACGCGGAAAGGCATATGATGCGGCAAGCATGCCGACAAGGCGACGTCCCGACCGGGGGATTATTCTCAGCCTTGTCAACCGCTACGGAAGGGTGCAGGGCTACATGTGTCTCAGTCAGTATTTTCCGCTTGATCTCGCCGCGATGATGAAGCCGAGTATTATTGCGGCCGGCGAGAAAGGGGCTTAAAAAGCACAACAAAACAATCCCTGGGGACCTAGAGCAACCCCCCTCTTATGGCCTGCGAAGTGCACCTCGTGTTGTCACTTACGCTGTCTTATCTGATCAGATAATCGCGGATTTTCTTGCCCCCCGGAAACGGGGCTCTCAATGAGCACAACTTGCTGACGTGGCTCGGAATAGCATATTCCTGCTTATCAGCCCGTCACTACATGGCCAGTGAATTTCATCGCACGAAAGGCAATCACGGATTTTCCCGTAATCAACTCCTTATGCGACATACCATTCATTTCGTAGCATTGCTATATTTAGCGACTGCAGCCCTCAAGGTTCATCCATTGGGCCAATCGATGGAATTAAAAATTAAAAAATAGAAGAGAAAACTAAAACCCAGTTTTTATAAATAATTATTGCGCTAGCACGAACATTTCAAAATACATGTCTTACCGCGAAGTTTAATTATGTCAAATGAAGGTCAATTGATATGTTTTCATTAATTGAATGTACCTCACGTACTTCAAAATCCACAATTTTATAAATGATCTAAAAATGCGATAAACATCGATCCCTCTATTCCTAATACAGTATTCACCGTAGGAACCCGGCTCGTAATCAAATTTAGAATGGCAAATGCTTGAACAATGTTCTGCAGCCAAGAACAATATCAGGGCAGCAACATCCAAGAGCCGTTTTTATGCATGAGAAATATTTTCAAATTTGATGGTCTAGTACTCTAGTTCAAGGCATGAATCCGAAATTTTGCGAGAGATGGTGGCGATATATTTTAAATTTTATTTTATTTTGAAACCTCTCATGGAATCAAATTACGTGTCCCAGGACGCGCAGCTCTTCGCAACGCATATTCCTTAGAGCTTTTCACCTTCGGTTAAAGGATCTTTTTTGACCTCGACCTTTTTTGTGGGCCCTCTTATATTCATAATGTGCTTCTTTTTCCATTTGTTACGGTTGATTAACTGTTTTTCTATTTTCTAATTCGTCTGTATATTTTCTCGATATTTTAGGAAGTACCGCGAAGTCTTCGTGAACTTCAGGTGGAGTTCTTCGTGCGGTACTGGTCTCTGCAGTTCAGAACCTCCGGTTTAGAGTGAGAATCATGAAAGCAAGAGAATGAGATAAATATATATCTCGATTTAAATAGAATGAATGATTTGACGTTACCATT
Source organism: Notodromas monacha (assembly GCA_905338405.1). Lineage (NCBI taxonomy): Eukaryota > Metazoa > Arthropoda > Ostracoda > Podocopida > Cyprididae > Notodromas > Notodromas monacha. The sequence continues at coordinate 39,312 of CAJPEX010000047.1, read as the reverse complement.
AACCTAATTTACATGACGAGCTCGATTTGCTGCCCTATTTTTACTCCCGGCGGATCTCGATGCAGCGGGGTGTCACGCTTTTGCAACTTCGGAATTGGAAGAGTCTATGGATGTGTCTCATATGCTTCGTCGGCTTCACTCGTGGACCGGATTCGTTAACTTTTTTTATTCAGCTCCGTTCCGCGTGTCAATCCGTCGCGATTCCGGACTTCTTCCTTTTTATTCCAGTTCCCTCGCCCGGGGGATGTTTGAATAAGAACAGATAGACTTCTTTTGTCTCTGAGTCAGGTCGCGTGCACCTGTTGCCCGGAGATTTTTTCTCGTCGACTGATCTGCATATGACTGACGATTTGGCATGAGAACGATTAAAAATGTCGGCTTCGAGGTTCAGAAAGAAATTAGAATAAATCTCAACGATGCGTATGCGATGCGACGTCTGTGGGCTCAAATCCTCTCAAGAGTGTATAAGATGATAGATCACCGTATAGTTGATATGCATTTCGAACGCACATTTTCTGAAAAACTTTGCGTCAAGAAATATGCACAGGCGAAACGTTGACACATGAGACACATCAGATATCTATGATCTCATCCACTCAAAATCTTCAGCCTTTTTTTCGGGTAAGAAGCTGGAAGGGAATTGGAGTGAAAATAATCTAATGAATAAACTTTTATACTGTAACGTACAAGACATCGTGAGAGAAAATCAGTGATCGACTTTCTAGCGTACAATACGGAAAAATGCACATTTTATTGATTTTTAGTGAACTTAAATTTAAAAAAGGAGAAAAAAGTGAGGTCAGCGCCGACTTTAACCTTTTCATTTGCGAATGCTTCTGGTTACGAGGGGAAACTTTAAAGCGCTTTGGTTGATTTCAGATTTACCGGACGAAAATTCCAAGGAGAAAATCGATGATTCACGCTGCTGGTCAAATCAGAAAAGCTATTGCCCTGCGAAAACGAAAGCGTTCTCCCCTTCACTAAGAGAGCTCACCAACAGCAAAGAATGATGCAAAAAAAAAGGGAAAAAAAGCTTGCAAGCAGTGATTTCGACGCGGACTACATAAAAGGGATCCCCTACCTCCGCTGTTGGCGGAAACGTGCGACGAATGAGGATCCCTTTTGTTTTTCGCGTGAAACAAAGGAAAAACCCCGGGGGCACGGGTTTTGCTTAGTCCACGTCACACCCGGTCGAGGAAAAGCCATTTGACAATGCCTGCAATCGATGGTTGACGCCGAGAGACTGCTTAAATAGCAGGTGATGAAAGGGCACGTGGATAACTCCGAATTATCCGTCCCGATATCCCCGGATTTCCTCGATAGAGAAAATGACGGACAGATATTAACGAGAAACCTTTGCTTTAGATCTCAAAAAAATACACAGAAAAATTAATCAACTCTTCGTATACAATCGCCAATTTAGGGTTCATGCGCCATCATTGTTCAATGAAAATAGATTCCCCGACGGATTTTTTTCAAACATTTATGTCAACGAATATTTTGAAACTTCTACGTTTCTGAAAATTTTTAAATTATCCCGTTTTGATCATTTTTCTTACGTATTTCCTGAGCCTTTATTAGTAAATGTATCCTGGCTCATCAAGTAAACAAATTGTTTTCGGAACCGGCCAATTAAGCTGCTCACTTTCCGAAGAACGCAGAAACAGCCAGGTACGGTCCAATGCGAACCACCACCGTTATTTTATTTATGTTTAGGCGTTTTCTAATTTTGTATTGCTTCAAAAACAAATTCGGTACCCACGATTTTGAGATGCATCATTACTTACTTTGACGCCCATTTTTGCATCAGAATCACACCACAACACCCCGATATACAGCAATGTACTCTGAAAAATGATTTTAATGCTTTTTCAACCGAGACACCGCGGAAGTCCAGAAAATAAGGAGGAAAGTTTCACGTTACTCTGAGCATCTACACCTCAAAATTTGAGGATCCTTCAAAAGTGTCCCGATGATCTGGAGATATTAGAACTGGAAATCTTAGAATGTTAGGAAATCTAGATCTAGAAATCTTGGAAGTGACGAATACCTTTACTCGCCGGTTAAGGTATTCGTCGCAGATGAACATTGATTAAAATGCGTCGTTGGATTATGATACAGTGGTTAGTGGAATTGATGATTTCAGTATCTGTTCTTCAGTATTTACAGAGCGCTGTAATTTTCTTCGCCTCATCACGAGAAACCAAACAAACAATGCCCGGCCTCAACATTGACGACAGGGAGAGTGCGAACCATTATTTATGGACGGAAGACGCCGGGATCGTGGGAAAGACACGGATTTTCCCCGTGGAGCTGAGATTTATGAATCGGTAGCCGGGATCCCCCGTGGACCCCGTTGGGTACTCAGGAGAGCGAGGGGCGCGAGCTTAGTTCGCCTTGTTTTCCCCGCCGGCGTTGCCAATGTTTTCGAGAGCGAGTAGTCAGATGAATGCTTGCATCTCGGCGTACAATGCTTGAGCTGTTTCCGGTCATAATCGCGTTTTATTCCACTTGGTTTATGGGGTATTGTACTGTACTTCCAAAAATAAATGTCGCATCACTACCGTCGCGGCCAATCGTGTATAGGTTTGGTACATCAACGCACACACAACATTTTTTTGAAGAGACAAATACTTGTATACCAACTGTTTCAATGATTATTATTTATAGAATGGGCTGTCAAACGTGACAAAGGTGTTAAAATGACCCATTGTTCAGGCTCGTCTTATCTATTAAACAGAACATTAAACAAATTATTATATTTAAATATTCCAAATCCACCGCCCAAACCCCCCCCCCCCAAACCCCAACGGTGCCCACTTTTCTGCAGATTAACTCTTGGTTCGATCGATTCCTGCAGCAAAAATTTAATCAAAAACTGATTTGAATAATGAGGAGGACAATGGAAATTCCGAGATCATTCCCAAGGGAATATAGAAAAAGCGTACTAATCTCGATCATGGATTTATTTTCATCTATTTTTCGAGATACTGTATTCTCTTTTCTGTACTTCGGGTAAGCACCTAAGATCAGGGAGCGGCACAATTCCAGAACTTATTTATCAAAATTTCCCTTGACATCATTCTTCTCTGATTAAAATTGATAAATAGAAGCGAGAAGACTTTTACAAATATGAAGACAATCAAACTTATGACAGGGGATTATAAGCAAAGAAATGTTGGTCGAACGAATTCAGCAGCAACTCTACAAGACGTAATGTTGATAACTGGCAGGATTATTTGTGTTTGCATTTTTCTTGAGCTGTGGGGCACGTTTCGGGAAACCGTTGGCAACGCTTATCGGAAAGAAGGGAATCGCGAGTGTCATCGAACGCGCTAATGGATCAAGGGCACAAAAGGAACCCGTTTTGATTGACCTCGCGTCGGCTTCACGGGTTTCCCGGGACAATCACCATCGTACCACGAGCTCGCCTTACAATAACCCAGAGAATGCTTCACCCTCGCATTCATTACCACTCCGGAATAATCGCCCAACCTGGGCTCACCCCGCCCGATCGAGTTTACCCGGAAACCTCTCGAGATTCCGCAATCATCACAGGGGATATTGCTCGTCGCGCTTTCCTCACCCAGGGTACTAGTGCTCGGGATCTGCTTCATTTATTCACCGTCGACCTGACACTTGCTCATCCCTCACCGGACTCTCAATGCCGCTGGCAAATCCCAGAAGGCCGATCCTACACCGCATACTTCTCAAGAGCATAGATGTTTTTTCCGTAGACTCGAATAAGAGGCTAAATGCTCACAAGAAATAAACATAAGCCGATATAATCATTGATGCCTAAACCAATGCCAATTTTGAGTGCTCACATACGAGTATTTATGAACGAATCTGTCTACGCGATGAACGGGTTAAATTGCTTTGCTTTCGGGAATGAAGGTGGTTTGAGAAATTTCCAAGAAAATAATGCTTGTTCTCCTTTAAATCTTCTAGATTAACGTTGAATGGGTTGGAATAAAATGGTAGGAAGATTGCAATAAAAATGATAATTTGGCTTTAGTTATCTAGAGCTAGACGAGAGAAAAGATGAGCGGTTGAGAAGAACAGGATAATCATATTTTCTGCGCGAAGGATTAATTTGGGTTTCAGAAGTATTTTTATGGAGAAGGGGAATCGCCTATGTATTAATCTTCAAGCAACATTTGAAGAAGAACGTTCTATACAAAAATTTCGTTTTCTTGGCCCATTCAACACAGACGTGACGTGAAGAGAGTCCAACTGTATGAAGTAAAATGCAACAACGAAACTATAAACGTTCATAGTGCAGACAACTTGAAAACGGTTGTTCAAAAATGCAGGTGGAACAAAGTGACCTGAGCATTTTTATGATTTAAATTTGATCGCAAATTCAAAGCTCCAGAAAGAATCCACGAGAAATTTCAGGTGAACTGAAGCATTGGAAGAATCGATTCAAAGTTTTTAAGTTCCAAGGAAGAAATTGATTTTCAACGCATGCTAACATTATCTGATTATTCAAAGTCAAAATTAGAAAAACTTTTTCCAAGAGATACGAATTATTTTTCGAGTAAAAAAAAACACGTTTGGGTCAGTTAAAAGGTTTGGAATCCATCAGCATGCTATTGCTTGGAGAACGCGAAACAAGTTTCTGCGAGCATTCCTCAAAAAAAAATGACGATTCCGTCTTTGAAGCTCTGAAGAAATTCGTTTTTACATTTCAACGCTTCCCAACCGACCTGGGCATAAAGAATGTTCAATCTGCATTCTTCCCCTGTACTCCTCATTTTCTTCGTCGCATCAGTTGGAGGGCAGCAGATCCGCCGTCGGGGCTTTTCCTCCATCTTATTACGAATCATCGCGGCGGCGAAATTCGAGACATGCATATGCAATCCTTCAGATCCCTTCGCGCTTCATTCGATGACCTGGCTGAAGTGATTACGTTTCCCGACTGCGGCCGGGATTGGATTTGAGGCCGGAGCGACGCATCATTGCTCGCCGCTGCGAACTTCCTGCACACTTGGACGCTAATTCCTCTCCCTCCTGCCTGGCGAACGACTCCCTTATCCCCAGCTTGCTCTTGGCATGCCCACTGATGACGGAAAACTATTCCATGGACCCTGGCTAATTGCAATCGCCCTGAATGCATGTTTTTCCCCCTTATTTCCACGCCGTCTAACCTAACCTAGCCACTCGGCCCTCTCGAAGTGCATCAAATGCGCTGAAAGCCATATTTACTCAAATATAAGACGCCATAATCCCGGGAGGATCCTTCTTTAGTGCCTCAAATGACATAATTTTTTTCCCGAAAATAAGGCGCATTTTCTTGACATCACATGCAAGCAAGAGCATGCAATTTCACCTCGGGCTTCAGTTTCTGGCTGAATCTCTTCAAATGCTTTCCGAATTATTTTGCTCCCATGTGCTGTCTTTGCTCTGAAAAATTTCCGTATATACTCGAATACCACGCGAACCTTTTTCCTCAAAACTTGAGAAGGAAAAAAAGGGTTGCGCGTCATATAAAAATTTAGGCATACATTTTTTGAAGTTTTAGAAATTCAAGTGTGCATTATATTTATTTCTATAACGGGACATTTCGGAACAATTGCAATAGAAAAACTTAATGTTATGGAAATGATTTAAAAATAGTTGGATTCATGATCAAATCATGTCTAAATCCAACTTTGGGTGCAATTATTTTTGAAAAATTGCAGTTTTAGAGTCACTAAAACTGGTGTGCGCATCTCAGCAATCGGGAATAGAATTTTGTAAAACATTTCGACTGAAAAACCCTGGGACACACCTTACTCGACGGTGCGTTGTACTCGAGTATAAATATGATATTAATTAAATGTTGCGAAATTGAACTTCTGGCAACTTTTATTTGAAAAATACAATCATACAATTCATCACCTCAAAACCCATGGTGTCAAGAAATGTAAGATATTCAAATTCACGGCAAATCTTGCATCAAGAAAAATTTCGTCAACGATGGACATAGCTATCAAACGCAGGAAAGTTTGGTTGCAGCGGCGCAATCCTTCGCAATCCTTTCGCATAGCTGGGTCATTTACCTGAAACAAGGTCAAGAACAGCTTGCACAGCAGCAGATGGAGAACATAGAAGTCCTCGTTGCTCGGCGGCTAGGATGTGCATTCTACACTTGACAATACATTCTTCGTTTCCCACACAATATTGTCATCATTTGTATGACTGGGGAGCACTTCATTGATTGATTCACATTTAGTTAATGAGCCTATTCATCACTCGGAAGTCCGTTCACGGGTTTGCCATTGAAAGTGAAAAGGTCTTCCAGTATGACCTCACTTATTCACGAAATACTGTACAGTATTCAAAAGAATGATGATTTCCAAATCTAGCTCGACTTCGTTCCGAGTTGTAATGATGTTCATTGAAGCACATGTTCTCTTCTAATACGCGATTTTGAACAAAACATGATTCGAATTGATCATCAGTTAATTTCAAATGTTCTGATTTATTTTCGAGCATGCAAAAATCCCGTCCAGATTTCGATTTGCAATGAGAGTTTGTAATTCGGTCGCACTTTATTTTCGATTGTTTGTATCTTGCGAATTCTTTCGATTCCTTTTGATGCACCTAAAAGAATCTGAAGGGTTATGCATGTGCAGTACTTTAGTGCTTTACATGAATGTAACTTTAATCATGAATAAATTGTTTCCTAAAATATTAGACATCATTTCCTCCTACCAGTAGAATAACATTCTTGCAGAAAGTTTCGTAAAATCATGAACACTCTACCTCAGGAAACTTTCAATTTCTCACGTGTCATCGACAAATATAGTTTTAATGGTCGGTCGAACGTCTTTATGCCTTTGAATGATATTCTCAATGATAAAATGTTGTTTTACATGATATGGTAATGCAAAATAAGCAGAACTCAGAACAGTGTTGAAGAATACCTAATAATTTAACTTGTAAAAAAAAAACCGAGTTCTGTTTAAATGTATTCCGATGCACTTGCGGAATTCGCACATCGTTTCTATGCTGTCAGTAAACAACGCTTGCTTTTTAACCGATGAATACCCAACGCTCTGAATTGCTACACGGAGAGCATGCTTCTCCTGTTATGATGGGCAAGATAGATTCAGCGACCCAGCAACAGAGCAGAAAGGTTAATGCCCATTTAACAGCGACCAACTGGAAGTTGCAGCCCAAGTTTAGCTAGGACCCTGTGGCGTTAAATCATTCATTTATCTCCCGGCGAGGTCCATCTAATCATCTCCACCGGGAATCAGATAAGAAGCCGTAGTAGATTACCACAGGAATAACTTCAACGTTGGCGAGACCCTCGGATCAGAGTCTCATATCGTTTGCATGAATTCCAGAAGCGCGTGCGGTTTTCCCCGGCAATCAATCTGCCCGCGGTCTCAATCATTATCGAAGTGCTCGTCAAACACAAACAAGGCGGATGGAGGAAAGAATGAGAAGACGATCCGCGTCGTTCAGACGCGGGGGGAACCCTGGGCCCCCCCGCTGTATTGTTTCTCCATCCTTTGAACCTGGGCTACGGGTTCTTCCAAGTTTGCTTATGCGGAACTCCTTCATCTACTAATGGCGTTCGCGATTCCCTGCGTGTTTTTTTTTGTCCGCCCTCGGCTTTGATTGCGACCCGTTTCAACCTGGAATTGCGGCAATATAGCAGCTCCGGACTCGTTTCCAATCCGCCCGCAAAACATCCTTTCATCCCCCTCACAGGGGAAGGGAAACACAAATCCCGGAGTTTCCATCCCGCGTGTTTCCTTCTTATATCCTCTCCTTTTCTTTTCCTCGCAACTTGACTGCCTCTGTCGATCCTGCTCGACATCGGCGTCACTGAGACTCAAGAAACTTTTCCGTTCAAGTATTTCCAGCGCTCTTGTCATCATTGAAAGTCACTGGAGGTGTTCGTTTCGTCTGAATATCCTAGCACCCGATAATATCTTGCTTCAACACGTCCATGAATCTTCCCTCAATCAATTTTTTAGATCCGTAAACGCAAAAATTAGTGAGGGCGGTTTAAGTAAATACGAAGATTAAGAATTCCACTCCCAGAAAATTACTGCCTTGTTCTACGATTGCTGCTGAATCCTTGATTGCAGGGCGTTAGTAAATTCTGAAGAAACTCCGCAAAATTGTGTCATTTCAAAGTTTAAAAAACCAATGCGCGTGGTTTCTCAAAATGTATTCCCTGGGAGTAAACATATGGAATTTAATGCTATCGAGCGACGTGATAGGAGTAGGAGACATTTTATGCATTTCTAGATCATGCTCTGAATAAAAATTTGAAATCATTTATGTCCCAGAAATTTTTTACATGTCGGATGCATCGGAATTTTGAAAAATGCACTGGAAAAAAGAGCGCACGTCAAAGGTGCGGGGAAACCTTGATGTAAGTCACCCGAGCACAACCATTCAAGAATTTGTATTGCAAATTCGTAGTAGCAGAGCATGGAAATTGGACGAGATACGTTAGAGACGATTCATTCCTGAATCTTTCGTTTATTATGCGCGAAACTTCTTGATGCATCTACAGTAATTCATGCAGCTAATACTGTAAAACGTTTCTCGAAGGAACACGCGAATAGTTTAGCCAAATTACACGTGCTAGATTGTCGGGATTGCATGCACCGAAATCAAAATCAAGGTTGCGCATGCTGATTTCAAAAAAATATAGAATCAGATTTACGCAAAGATCAGGCACATTTAAAAATGGAATAAAAAACTAACCATCCCTCATCTTCCGCTGAAAATGTCCAATGACGGTTTTCTTCTTTTAGAAGGTCTAGAACTCTACAAGCTGGCAAATTAAATATGACTCAAAAAATGTCAAGATAATGCCACGTAATATTAGAAAATTTTTCAAATGCTCGTTAATTTTCTAGACAGACAATTTCAAATTGACGAAACATCATAAATGAGGCGGATACAATTTCGGTGGTATTGTATCATGAAAAGTCCAAGTGCTGACTGTTATTTTCAAAAAACGGCTTCCATTCCACTCTTCGTTGCGAGTATACTGAGATTTGAAGCCACGTTGATTCAAGGCATGTATAATACAGGCTCTATTTTATTCTATCGGCACTATTGAGCCTTAGTTTTTGCAGCAGCAATTCAAAAGAATGGGGCGCGACATTCCAGATCTACATGGAAATTGATTACTGGGTACTACACCTATCAAGTGCGAAAGAGTTTCGGGCTTTTCAGAGCCCCAAGGGGATCTTCCTTCAGCATCTTTCTCCTACATCATGAATTTTCTTTCTGATCACGAAACATTTTTGGGGAGAGGCTGTCGAGGGAAAAAGAGGGCTGATACGCGGGAATGAAACCGAAACGAAAGCAGGAGTTCGGTGCCAGCGTTTTACGTCTGGCTTTGCCCTTCAATTCGTTCGGGTCTCCGGAGAAAATAACCCAGACGCCGAGTATGTAGAATGAGCGTGATAGTTTGTCAGCGTCGTCGTCGAGCAGGAACATCCCGTATGCATGCGTTTCTCCCCGCCGAATTGGTCCGGAATTGAGCCCCGGAAGTCGAGCATTTCCCCGAAGGATAAAATAATTTGATGTGCTCCAGCCCCGCGTTTGCACGCCGCATTTTTCTTGAGCTGCTTCACGAACTGTCGCACCGCCGCGGCGGAGGCAATCACGGGGAAACCCGACCCGGGAATACTTCGTCTGCAATGCAGACTCCATCATCTCGCACACCGGAGAAAAGACCCCTCTTCCCTCCGTTGGTTAGCCCAATTTTCGGAATCGACTGAATTTCAGTGTTATGAAATTTATTCGTCTATACGCTCCGGGCTCCTGATTCATTTAGCTTGTCCTGTCAGCCTGGACAGGATCGCGCGAGTGCAGGGCAATTAAGATAACAGACGCACAGCCTTCGCCAAAGCAAAACAAAAAAATCTCCTGCATGCAATATTTAAATCAAAGTCTGCAAAGAAATGAAAGCTCGGAATCCAGAAATATAGAAAGACATTGAGGAGTTTGGATTCAATTTTTCAATGCGTCAAACTATATTTGGTTGCATGCAACCTAGCCAAGCGCCTTTTTTTACGACTTCTTGGCCAATGTATTTTAGCATGCTCAAGATAAGTAAAATACTTTAACTGTAAAGCGGAATGCGGAAATCGGAGACCATTGAACAACAGTACTGTATTTGAATAAACCCTTTTGAAGTGTATGGGTTTTATCTAAAACGAACCTATTCAAGCCGAATTTCATGAAAATGTTTTTCTTCGTTGAATCTAAAATGATTTCCTTCAGTATCTGTGAAACGGATTTTCAAGACCGAATGCCATCGAAAAGTTTATAGAGTATCACATTCAGTCCGCTAATTATTTCCAGCTCAAATTTGTCAAGCTCATGTTAAAAATGAGAATGAATGGGAATCTTACTTTTAATTCAGTTTATGCTAACACACATAATCAATTAGCTTCTACGAATTATTGGAGAACTCGAAATTTCATCTTTGGATCCTGATTCCTAAAAAATCCTTTCTGATTTGATTACTTCTAAAATGTACTTTTATTACTTTATATGTAGCATATTCGGAATTGCCACATACTTGAGCAAAATATCTCGTGCTCTTCGCAAAGCAAACCGCACGAAAAAAAATCAAAAGGAAACTAAAACGCATTCCAAATGAACGATTAACAAAATAGACGTAAAATTTAGGCAAGGAAAATGGTGCAGCCTAGATAACTCAAAAATGTTAATAAAAAATCTTGAATTTTATGACACGCGAGTGCTGAAAAATATACTCCAACGCTTCTATGGTTTTACAGCTTCTCGGAGTCATATAGGCACAATGCGCTGTAAAAAAAGAAGAAGGAAGAAACTGGTGATCGCGATTGTGTCTGCATATTCATCAGAACTTCGCTCAAGGTGCGAACATACCGCAAATTCTTGACTCGTGTTCAAAACTAATAGGAAATTTGTTGAAAGAGAAAGTGCGCATCAATTTGCTGAGCATCAACATTTCGGAATATCGAGTCAGAAAGGGCGATAAACGGTTCATTTCACCAAAGGCAGCGCATTGCATCGGCTTCCCCGGGAGTAGAATTAGACTCGCGATCCGGAACGATTAGGTGCCTCGTTCGCTCATGCCTCACTTTGATGTTGAACTTTGTTCCCAGCTTGCAAAAAGAAACCCTTGTTCAAGGCCCAACATTTGCATGGGTCTCGACAGAAAAAAAAAGCGAGCTACCCCATATGAAAGTGGTGCAAATTGAGCTCCCCGTTCATGCCTCGCGACCCACCCCTCGTCGGGTTCCTCAATCCTTCACCCATCAGTGAAGTGAATGCAAACTGAACCTTGCCTTTAATTCATCCCGCATGCATGTAGATAAGAGCAGTCAATGCGGATTCTGCATTTTCTTTCTTTACGACTTTCCATTTCGGTTACCTCAACTTCGTTTCATTCTGTTCCTCTCTGTTGGCTTATTCCCACAGCGTATATTCATTTATCGTAATCGTCCTACACGCCAGCGTCAGAAAATTCTCGAAGAGACAAAAATATGTTTCCCGCTTGCCTGCGAATTCAAAACCTTTTAAAACGTCTTGAAATATACATATATGCATAAAAATTTCAATACTATTCATATAATTGAGTCTGCGATGATTGATACCTCTACAATTTACGAAATTTCTAGATAAGAACAGCAGATGCTTCCTGTTTTAACATGCGGAATCTATTTTACCACGCGTACACAATATGTGGCAATACTTTGCCCCTCATCGCGGCCGTGAGTAAAATCCCGATTACGAAGCATTCTCTGTATGTTTCTGGATCAATCAGAACAATTTTTCTTCTCTGTTTGAAGCATCTGAACCATATGTCTGCAAATAAAGTCAAGTTGGAGAAGGCCCTGTTTTAGCTGAAACGATGAAACCATTTTGCACAGGTCTAAATTTTTTTTTATTCACGCAGAACCTGAGCATAATCAAAGTTACAGTATCATGGAAGAAAGGAAAATTGTTTCAGGTGTGCCTGAATAATTAGCTCATTGGAATGAACTCTCACATTCAGAAAACATTCACATCAAACCGTTCAATTCGTAAATACAAGAGAACGTCAATTATTCGATAACGACTGAACGACCCTAATTCTTGGATTAGTGGACAAGCGTAAGTGTAAATGTTTGAATAACAAGCAATCAATATTTTAAATTAACTTTTTTTTTTATTCGAAGGAGGCTGGAAAATTTTCATGTCTCTTGATTTAAAAGGAAGGATAAAAATTTTTTAGTCAAGTGATTGCATTTCTTCAATTTTTGATCATCAGTAGCTTGAATAATCTGGAATGGCGTTGATATTCGAGGTTTCATTGTAGTAGAAATGTCGTTTACAATACATCTCGAGGAATTATTTTGTTTCCAGAGACGTCAATAAAGGAGGATATAATTTGGAAAATAATGAGTTCTACAGCTTTTCATCTTGTCTTCGTGATTTTCCAACTTTCAAGAAGTGACGAACGATCACTTGACGACGTTCACAAATAACACCTGTATCTCGTGAGTCAAATACCACCTCATCAGGGCCTTTCTTTCTTCGTGGTTCCACTTTCATTTCAAATCGAGCATTCATAACTTGAGCTGATGTCGTAATTCACCAACAATTTAAGTATACAACCTAATACCCAGTTAAAAAAAAATTACCTCAGCTCAACTCTGAGTCACGCTACAAAGGCACGGATGAGTATTGATTGCTCGACAAAAGCAGAACCTCATTGGCCTATCCTTGTATTGCCTGACAAGTAAGGCCGTATACAGAGTCAAACCATTGAGAAGCTCCAAACCGTCCTGTTCTTTTTTTTTTCATACTGTACTGTACTTCGATTTGAAGGGGAGGTTCAATTTCCCAGATCAGTTGAATAATTGTCTCGGGGCGAAGGTTGATCTATTCCACGGAGACCTGACTCGCAGTTGAGAAAACTCTGTGTGATCAGTGATCAGAATACGCGTTTTTTGAACCGCATTTGAAACGCCGTGAAGCGACAACTCATGTCCGCCTTATCGCGGAAATCCGCGCCCCCACGCGAGAAAAGCGGTTTTCGGCGAGAAAACGACCGCGTTCATCAATGGAAACGTCAGAACCTGGGCCCATCCGAGGGGTTCGGATTGAAAGCCCAGCGGGGTCTTTATCAACGCTGTCACGCGACGACGATTTTTGCTGCGAGAACTCCGGGCCCGGACGCATTATCGTGCCGTTCCTTTCACGGATCGCCGACGGACTGGCTCCATAAATCCCGATCCCGACGCTCAGATTAATCGGGCACACAATCCCGGGCATTTCATTTGCATTTGTCGCTTCTGCAGGTACGAGTGAAAAATAGACCCCTTTCGGGACTCAATTTCCCGCCCCGCTTCCCATGTCAAAAGCGGGTAAACGTTCCATTCCGAACAATTTCTATCAAACTCTTTACCCTGAAAAATGGCCTTCTTACTTCAGAGCCACCTTTTATCCGTGAAACTGAATTTCCAGTTTTTTGAAATTTCTAAGTTTTTCGAAAGGTGTGCATTCTAAACTGGAGAAAGAATGCATTCCCAAAATCCATTTGTTTTGTACGCATCTGGATATCCAGATTTTTGCAATATAAGTTCAGTTACGCACTATGCAAATAATTGGAATGAGTTTCTTTCTTGTTCATGCAAAACTCATTCACATTTTCTGATAACATCCTGACATGCGTCTTTTGCAATTCGACAACATCATATCGGTAGTCATTCAAGTCATATGCAATAGTTACTAAAAATATTCAACCATTTCCTGGAATGTACCATGCGCAGAAACATATCAGACGTATTTTCAAACTTCTGCAGCAAGTCACTCATTCATCATTAATTTTTTACAGTATTTGAACTTCTAATGGATTTATAAAGATTTATGATGAGACCCGAAGCACCAACAGGATTGCGCTTATACGCGTTGAGAATCTGAAAATATTTTTGAACTGTTCTCAGCGAGAATATTGAAAACATGTCTGCGACTCCGGTGGAGGTTTCCCGAAATAATTTCAACTTCTATTACGATATCTGGGTTCACTCAAAAAGCGTCAAGGCATTATGGGAAATTGAATTAGTCTCTTGCAAGGTCGCCATTCATTTCACGAATATAATCATGTGACTGCTGTACCTGCTTATTTTAATCTTTTAGAACTTCCTAGCTTCTTTGATTCAATGTAGAGTAAATTTCTCCATAGTTTTTTGCACGCTTTGCAGTTGGTAATGAATGCAGTTCCAGGTGAAGCAGATTTTTTAATTCTATGAACAAATTTGACGACGAAGGAATTTGTTTCATAGAATGAAACTCTCGTGGAAAAAGTAAGCCAAGAAATTATCGGAAAGAGAAGTCGAAGGAGGCAATCTTCACAGAAGAACGAACATCATCGTCTGTCTCGTGAGAAGTCAGTCGAAAATTCTGAGATGAAAAGAAGAGGGCCTACGCCAACTGATGCCCCGGGATCAATTCCGAACCCAGGAAGAGACAATCACTGCAGATTCGGACTGTGCTGCTTCGCTCTCGCCCCCGTCGTTTTAAAACCGACCCTATCCGACCTAACCCACCCCGCAGATATTCCAGTGGGGAGGGGGAGGTCATTCATTTGCAGTTGACGAGCCCCCACGATATGATACGCGTGACATACGGAAAGCAGCGCCGGCATGGTGTACGTCCTGCTCTGCTCCGTTCATGGTCTGAAATATTAAACGCCGATGGACGAAAATCTGACGCCCTGGACTGCGTGTCCAGAATTGTCAACTAACTTGCGCCACAGGCCGCTGACGATATTCTTTGCTTCATGGTACTCTCGCCTCACTGCTCCAGCATTTATCGATGTCCTAAATTTTTAGTCACATACAGATTCTCGGAATAAATACGATACATCATATAGCAGCTCGCGTTTAACATTTTTGTTCGACCAGAGTGGAATTAAAACTAACCCTCGCGTTTTAAATGTTCATAAATTATTTCAAAATCCGAAAGGAAAAAATTGCTATAAGGATTGAAATATGAATACGGATGACGCAATGCTCTTCGACGATGAAGCAATTACTTCCCACTAAATCAAATGCTTACAAAAATGTAAAGCTTCCATCCATGGCTAAAGGAACAACCGCGAAAGTTAGCCGATCGTATTCAGAAAAGGAGACCGGCCTAAAAGACAAATAGAAATCAAGAAGCATGAAATTATCATTTGCATCTGAGTTAATCACTCCCCCGCACGATTAATTTCGTGGAACTTCACGGCGATTGACTATAGAATCCTTCTTTTCGAAATCGAGGTCTCGCTTGTGCGACTTCATTAGCAAATAAAATGTGTTCTATTACAGGAGAATGTCAGAATCGCCTCGAGAATTTTCTGCTCATGCAAATAATCACACGGCAATGGATTTTTTCACCAAGACAATATTTAAAATTCACGCAATTATGAACAATCTCTACCGTGAATCCCCTGCCCCTCCCCGAAGCGATTTCATTTTCATAATGCAATTTTCTCAGGATAGGGCAACTTCCATGTACAGCATATAAGCAGCTCCTCCATGGGATCCATTCTATTTGTCCTCGAATTGACTTCGGGATATGCTGAGTGCTGCTGTTGAATTGAAAGGGTCTGTTGTTGAGTTTATAGGGTCCACCTTGATCGTAATTCATTTAAAATCAAGGTCATTCCCGCAAAGATGCGTTTCGAAATTCAATGCATATTTGAATTGTATCCTGAAGTTCGGAGTCCATGCGCTGCTCTGTCTCGAAGTAAGTACAGTATTCGTGTTTCCTTGTCGAGGAGAACACAGCAGGGTAGTGTCCCCTAAAAAAGTTACATGGCCTGGGGTCACGTCGTGGTGGGCCATACGTTTCACTCGCCGCGATTCATTTGAATTTACGTCCCCAGAATCCGCGTTCCGTTAAGCTCGGGTGTCGTGGCATAAATTCTTGCCGGCGGCGCTTCCGAAACTTGCACACGTGATCGGGCCAGACCGTGGAACTCGACGCGTATCTTGCATGGCATATTCTCGTCGGCGACCACAGAGATTACCCTCTTTCCGGATTTTCCATCATTTTTCGTGTGAAACAAATATGGAACGCTTGACACCGTCGTATAAAGCCACTGCGGTTGACTTTTTGGATGTCAAGCGTATGTCTCAAAGCGAGACCTGTGATCGAGTTGTCCATCGATCGGAATCTTGTTCTTGATGTCCCGTATTACGTGAATCCAGCTTCACTGTCTACAGGATTTCAATAATATCATGACTTGCAGGAAATTGACGAGTACGATGAATTTGACCGCGGACTTCGAGTACAAGACAGAAAAAATGTTTTAGAATCGTAAATGCGGTTTCTTAAATTTTTTTATAGCATGCAGCAGACATTTCGTATCAATTCCAACGCTCGTCCAAAACTCTTGAGAAACTGGTCGTGTCTGTTCTGGGAGAGGGATTATTTTTTATGCTCTTGAATAATAAAAAAAGCCAGAAAAAAAGACGAAAAGAATTCGATGTATGCTGGATATCCGACAGAAACAGAATCAGGTACGGTACGGTACATTGCCAGAAGCTTTCAAGCAAATCGAAATGTTTTCTTCCAAGATTTTCTGAGCTTCTGAGTCTTTTCTTAATCATCCGTGACGAGGATACATTATTTCGAGTTCCTATCAATGACGCTGGCTCTCAAATAAAATTTTTAGTTAGAACGTTCGCATTGCATTTTTATCGGTTCAATGTGCATCAACAGTTGGATGCTAACAATTGGTGACTAAAATATTACAATAAAATATCTATTTTGCGGTCAATTCAGTCTAAATCGTGATCGACAAGAAGAAAAGCACCAGGACAATACGAATCTATGCTCAACCAACTGCTCATCTTTGTAGCTATCGCAGAAAAGTACAGTACAGTAAATATGTACAGTACAAATATATGGTTTCCGACGAGATTTGGAAAATGCTCATGAAGTTCCTTCGCCAACTATGGTCCCATAACGTTCCTAACGTTTTCGTGCGTCAGGAAAAGTTATTCGATGCATCATTCATTTTTTTCAACTGCTGGAAATGTCTCACAAATGATACCAATTGCAGTCGTAGGCAAGTTTGCCGGGGTAGAATCAGTGTAAAATGATTTCATGTGTTTCTTGTGTTTTTTTTCTTCGTTACAGGAATCTTCATATTGAAGGTTCTTGGCTGAAGATGTATTGTTACATTGAAGCGCTGTTTTCGTGGCCCTCAGTTTTTCCCGGCTCTCAGCACTTCAGCAGTTATCCCGACGCTGAGTTGGATGGCGCTCAGTTGGGCTTGGCGCTCTCTTGAAGCCTTCAGCGAAGCTTGTTACGGCCAGACTGCAGACCGGAAGTCTGGGTTCCGAATCCGTCCACCCAGCAGAGTGTTGAAAAATTGCGACAGGTGACGTGGGGGGTGGGGGTACGGACGACGCGGAAGGGGAATAAAGTAGTCGGCCGGGAATCACGACCCGTGGGTCCGCGCGCAGTCAAGTGCAGTTCGGGGACTAGTCCCACCTCGTTTTCGTCCCGAGGAGTCGCACACGTCACGGGAGTGATTCCTTATAGTGATTTCTTACCCGACCGAACTCACATCTGGTTGAACGCCGCGGGATCCCGACCCCGAGGGAATTTCTGAAATTTCCACAGACCAGCTGAAATTCCTCCGCGGGTTCCGTCATGCGAAGTACAGTAAAATATTTTAACCCCCCTTGCTTGCCAAATGTTACCAATGATCTTCATATGAATTGGGTCGAAGAATCCCTCTTGCGATTTGCGTTGATCTGAATTTCAATTGTCGCTTTGTAGACAATTTTTGCAGTATTTCCGACCGGAAACTGATCGCAAAAACGAAAACGATAATTTAAAGACAAAGTTAAGATGCTCCCATGTTCAAAATGCATTGATTTTTTTTAAATGCGTTGAATAAGACTGAAATATCCTTGTTTGTTGTCAAGCAAACGATTTTAAAGGAACTAAGCTTCCATTACAAATCGAGCACTTCACCGTTGCTGATTTTCTATTCACGAGGAAGAATCATGCGATCACCGGATTTGTACGCAAATTAAGTACTCAAACATTATCGGAGAAGCAGATATATACAAGTACTTATCTTGCACGAATAGAACCTTGAAACTTGATTCAGAAAAAGATGGAAAATGCAGAATTGATTTAAACATGCCTTTATCGGAAATTTCCGATGATTTATGCAAAAATCAGATTCCGGAAGCGAAAGGGATAAATAATTGAACTCAGGTTCAGGAACTAGAAAAAAATCAAGAGGCATTTCACAAAAGAGAAAAATTGTATTCCTAACTATACGATCACGGTGTACTTCAAAAATATGAGTGTACCCATTGCCATTTTTCAGATTGTCGTGGCAGGTGACGCTTCCATCTTCGGTGTCTTTGTTCGTCGGAATGCAACGCTTTCCAAATGATTACGCATCGGCGTAGTTTTATGAACTGACTTGCTTTTAAACGTGCCATAAATCTTGCTGAAATCGTAAATAAGTTGCTTATGCCCAAAATTTTACAATATTTTAAGTCCGTGGCCACGGAAACCACGTTATTCTGCGCGAATTTCACGGGATAACTGGATTCCCACTTTGGAAGAATCAAAGCAGAGAACCGAAACCGGGAACATTTTGTGGACACCCCACGGAGTCTCGGAAGCTGAACCAGTCATGCCTGCCGCGTGTCCATGCCCGTGATACCCGCACCCCCTGCGAACCCGACAGGGGGCAATAATAGGTGTCACGGGGCACCGGACATTATTTAGCCACTTATGCATCCTCCGATGCGATTTGCCCCTCGACTTCCAAGGCGACAATACGGGCTTCTCTTTCCCCTCGAAATCCCCCTCTCCAAGCGTTTCATCGCCGAAATCTTGCGGCGAGAACTTCTTTTACGACAACTTATTTTTCCGCGTCGCCAGGGGCCAGGATGAAATTGTCGGCTGTTGGGGATGATATTCCCCCCTCTTTTCCCTCTTTTTTTTCAGAGACGTGATCATTTCGTCCGTGAAGCCCGGAGGTCCAGTTCCAGAATTCTCGCGCATTGTACAACAGGAATCGATAAAATTCGAGGCGATTCACGATTTTTCATTCATCTGAAGTCCCACGGCTTATTATTCCAATAATAATAATAATTTTGTATCTCACACAAGGCTTACATTTTCATGAAAACTTGTACAGTATTTGAGTCAACTCTTCACGTGAGCCACATCATCAATATTTTTTGAAATGAACTGACTTTGGTGAACGCGGAATTCATACGCTTGCCGTAAAACTTGAATTGTAAAGAAGTCAGCGTCCACTTGAGAACATGACTGATTAGTATGAAGTAGGAGGGATTAGAAGAGCAAGAAGTGCTGTATCTTACTGCCTCGTAGAATTTTCGAGACTCTTGTGGGCTTGAATATGCATATCAAATCCCAATCCCAACAAATGGATTAAGACGTTCTACCTACCTAATCAAAACTTAAAAATCAAGCACTGATTTCTTCCAAAGGTTCAATAAGGAATTTCTTGTGCAAATTTTAAGCAATAATTCTAAATGTAAAAAAAAAATTGTTGTAGAACTTCTTTTACGACAACTCATTTTTCCTCTTCGCCAGGAGCCAGGATGAAATTTTCGGCTGTTGGGGATGAAAGGATAGCGCAGTTAATCATACTGCACTATTCTTTCAAAATTTTAATAAGCAGGATCAACAAAAATGAGCGAGAAATATTTCGTCGGGCGCAGTTTGAACTCTAACGTAAGCTTACTGAGTTTGTCAATTAAAATGAGTGCTGTACTAATTTGCGACAATCATTTTATTTATCGTTTACAAACGCTGAACGCAGACAAATGAAATCAACGCCGAGAGACGAAATACGAAGGATCCCAGCGGTAGCTGAGCTGCGCAAATTTGACATCTTGAAATCATCCGAATCTTGGTCAATGTCCGCTGACGGCATCGGTGGGAATTCGGCATTCGTCGACTTTGCACAAAGTATTGTACATTATTTCTCGAAGTCACTCTTATTTTGTTCAAATCATTCAAAAATGTGGAAAAAGACTTCAGAGATGACCGAAATCTTTCTCAAAAGGTGATCGAAAATTAAATTTTCATTTCGCGGATCACACAAAAATTAAACTTGAATATTAATCATAAAAGCCGCCACACAAACTCTTGCACTTAATTGACTCTTTACACATATCTCCGCGCTCATAAAGCTCAGGTTTTTTTTTACCACTCTCTTTTGAAGACCCCATTTGATGTTCTTGCGGGGGAACAAATGTGGGCTGCAAAAACGGGTCCTTCTGCATTTACACTATTTATAACGTTTGTAGCCTAATACGTCTTCAGATATTTCTGCCTTGGAAAACAGTAACTTGAAGAGAGCATGAAAATAGTACTTAGCCCAAGGGAGCGTGTTTAAAGCAAGCAACATTGAGGCACGACTGAATATTTTCAGCAAACTAAGTGACGCCTTTTACGCCGAGCAACACAATCAAGGAAGACCGAATGTTCATTACATTAAGACATTAAAATATAATGCTCTGGGGAAAATTGCGGATCTGCAAGATATATCTGGCTCTCTCTGAAACCTAGCTGCTGGGCATCGGCAGAGCTCCAAATTTTCGACCCGCCCTGGAACAATTCCACCTGTGTTTCTGGTAAAAAAAAAAAACGAACTTTTGAGCACGATGAATGAAGCAGATCTCTAGGAGCTATTGAAAATAATAATTGAATTCCCTTTCGGATGCAGCAGTTTTAAGATCGAGGCGATCGGAGTATCTGAAGTCACTCGACCATTAGGGGTCGCCATCAAGCCCACGAGAACTCGGTGGGTCGTAAAGCACGGGGGGTAGAAAAAAGGCGATCATCACCGCAATGGTGTTTTTACCGCGATGTTCTCCCCGCAACCATTGACACGGGAGCCACGCGGCGGCCGCGGGGAATTGCCCATGAATTCCACGCTAACTGACCCATTGTTTTTGCCGGCCGTCGCAGCAGAGCGTCGACATCCCCGGGATAAATTAGTCGCGTTCACAGTTGTTATTGCCCGGTTCACGCAGCTGTAACCCCTCTTTCGGAAATGATTCTCGGGGGTGCTCCCAAGACGGGCTGACACTTGTCCACGTGCGCGGAATTGCCTGGAGTTTCCCGTTTACCCGGCCTGTTCGTCCGTCCCGTTTCTTCCGCTGTGGATCAGAATATTGATTCCGCCTTCCCGATTAATCTTCTACAAAAGTAGTGGGGTATTGGAATCGCCTCCCCGGACTGCATATACTCCTTACAATCGGACTCGAAATTTAGGGCGCATTAACGGCGCAGTTCTACTGCTGAATTTGGGCTCCGAGTCCCGGGATTTCCTGCTCATGGCAACTTCAAGTTTTTGAGTTACAGTGGGCAATATCTGGAGATCACCTCATTCAGTGCACCATGTTGTTGAGTGTGATTTCAAATTCGCTGGCGCAATTTCGCTTGATCGCGAAATTTAGATTTTCGTATCAAGAATTAAGAAAGCCCTAGTCCCTAGTTTTCATTCTCGTAAAAATAATGTGGTTGATTGGAATATTCTCCGCAGTGCTGATATTTTCCACTCGGACTTGTTAACTGGGACTCATTCATGGCACAGTATCATTATGCGAACCAGGTCAGCCTTCATGCTCCCAGATAACTTTCGCATGCCAAATTCGGGCATTTCAGAAATACATTTAAACGAAATTTGACATGAACCTCCCAAACATCTATGGAGATTAATTATGGAGAACAAGTGACACCGAAATCCTGATGACAAGACTGCTGGTCTTTAGTCTGATAGCCCTGAAAAATCTCTATTTAGAAGACAACTTTGGTAAATTTCCCAGTTTCCCGTGGCGTGAGTGCGTGACGTTGAAAAGCTATGACCGAAAAAATAATGAAGAACAAACAACACCAGATTCCCATTCACAAGACGGACGTTAAGGCTGATAGCCCTGAAAAAAACCAGCTTGATCCGAATGACATCGGGTCAGTCTAGATCTAGAAATTCTAGATGGAAGAAGGTGTTTATTTATTTTGCCGCTGAATCCGCTCGAGTTGAATGCGATTTCGTCTGCGAATCAAACGGTAATTTTAATTCCGAGGCGACGACGTTGATGGGCCTGGAAAGAAGATGAGTGACAGCGAGACGCTTCGGGAGCGGAATTGTTGACCCCTCACACGGATCGAGCAGATTGGTGCATCCGCCTGGGCGACCTCGAACAAAGGGATCGCATGAGCCCCGACCCCCGCCTTGATGTGGGGGTATATTATACTATTTCACGCTGCTGGTTTTCCCCGGCGCTGGTAAGCAGCGGCACAACCAATGTTTTCCTCCGCGAAAAGCAAACGAGCCGCTTTGCAAACGCGGGTCTGCTCGACCGGCACGTTCGCGCTCCGTTCACCGCGTCTTTCATCCCTTCGGCGGCGTCGATTCTACGGTATTCTTGTTCTTTCAGAGACTAAATCAAAAGAGGAGCAGTAGGGAAAAAACTGCAGCTTCTTTCAGTAATTCATTGGATGGCTTTCATAACATCTCGTTGATTCCGGCGAGGCCATTCAGCGAAGGATTTTCCTCGCTGGAACGACTTTCATAAATTAATTTCGGAGCATCCACGGGTGGATTCGGAGAATTAATGTCATTGTACGGCGCATTTTCTTGATTCCCTTCCTTGATACGAATCTTCTATGTTGTGTCTGTCGGTTTCTTATGATTTTTATACTCAGAACTTTCGAAAATTTGTTCATTTTCTGAAGGGAAAACTTTGAAGGTAATTTTTCATTACATGCCTTCGGAAAATAAGTTTCTATCCTATGCGCGAAAGCGACAGCAAAAATTCTCAATAACTTCTCGTAAAGAATAAATTGATTGATCACGGAGTTCTCATTTCCGCATTGTGCGAGATATAAAAGAAAGCGCAACAAAGTGTACCTTTTATTAAATTTGGGTCTTCTTCAATGGTAGTGAAATACTGTACGTACCTCGAAAATATCTAGCAGATCGAATCTCATAGATTCCTGATGGCATTCAAAACATCAGCAAAATTCATGATGGCATTTCATAATTTTTATCAGGACTTTTGCATCGCAACTCAAAATTTTTGTGGGTAAATTTCCGACTGCAATTCCGCTTTACGCTTGCAACTAGAATCAATCCCTTGAATTAACATAAAGGAATGAAACTATTCGAATTTATCTCAACCAATTCCAATTATTCAAATCAATGCACATACACGCTTTCACTATCAATTTTGTTTTCGTTAAATTGGAAGACAATCAACAATTGTGGTTGAGGTAGTCTCTATAAGGAATCATAAAAAGGAGGCTTCTCAAGATGATAAATCATTAGAATTCAGTCACTGAACTGCGTGCAAGAGTGAAATGGGGACCAAGAGTGAATGAAAAAAGGGTCGCTGTGGTTCAAGAGGGGATCCCGTGACGCTGGTCTGAGAGGATCATCAGCTAAAGACAATTTATTGGATCTGAGCTCGTTTTACGTGGTAAGCGTAGGGTGAAAATGCGAAAGGGGAAAGGAAAAGGATACATATACTTATTCTTTGATATACTTGATATACTGGGTTCGAGGTTGGCATTACAAGCCAGACAATGCACTGTCCCGCTTGGAGGAAAATAGGCCAACCCCTGTCAGGGATCTAGGTTTGTTTGCGTACGTGCGGGATCCGAAACGCAGTTCCTTCGACGCTCCGACTGACGAAGCGTTGCGACACAACATGGATGAGCCGGGGGCGCATTCATACCCCCGGATGGTTCAGGTCAACGTGAAAAAAACACACACATTCACGAAACAAAAACAAAAAAATAAGATGACCCAAGGAGGTCTTCAGATGGGACCGGCGGGCGGGAAAACGGCATCTGACGTGCCGACATCCGAACCGGGACGATTGAGCTCCCCCCCCCCCCCCCCCCCCCCCCCCCCCCCCCCCGCCCCCCCCCCCCCCCCCCCTCCGGGACAATTGGGCCCCCCCCCCCCCCCCGCAACCCCTTCTTCCGGCCAACGCGTTGCACCTAAATGAGGGGTACATCGTCCTCACACTACCCTGGTCAGCTGCTCTTTGGCCATCCTCAATGTAGCTTTGAGCTTCTGAATCTTTTTGGGGATTTTGCAATTTCGAAGAAATTAATTCTACCACGTTTAAGAAACGAATTGTACCATTTTAAAGAAATGAATTGTACAACGTTGAAGGAATGAAAATTCTCCTTCTAATAACTGACATTTACTCGCCTTTTCCATGTGTTCCACGCGGCGAATCACCACCCACGCACGGAATTCTCTAGCCTCAGGGCTTGGGAGCGGGTCCCTGGAATGGATTTAACTTGAGTAAAGGCCATATTCCTTCACTATTGATCAAAATTAGGCCAAAAATCCCTTATTTTCTTCAAAAAGCATCTTCAACTAGAAAATAGCCGTCTAGAATTCCCTAAAAAACCCAGAATTTCTGCCGCCTTCACATCCAGTTTTTAAAAAGCACACTATCAGAAAAATGCTTTGGCAGAAGCAAGGGTTCATGTTGTTGAGCAGCGAGGTCAAGTATAACGCGGTGATGAAAGTTTCATGAGCAAACATTCTGCTGGAATTTTTCTTGAGAGTGAGATTTTCTTCCTTTTCATTCAGCTCACAGCGTTTAGGAAAACAGGCATACTGTCGCTCTTTAGTGCCACACATCCTCAGTTGGTTTGTGTAAAATTGCGTAAAAAGGGCATATTTCGCAAAAATGCTCATCGAATTCAAGAGAGGTTTTTTGGGCCGCATGCTCTTGCTTTATTTTGAAGTGGAATCCAAAATATCGCCCAAAATGAGAATTTCACAATGTACGCCGCACATGAGCCCATCAACAGCTGCTCGTAACTTAAATTCAACCGAAGAATTAAAGCCCTCAAATCTTATCGATCCAAATATAAAATTTCAAGCTTTACGTAACCATTCCTCAAAGTCAGTTTTTCCACGAAAGAGAGTACGGTATGTGGTTAATTCATTCAGGGCATTATTTCAAGGGCTGCTGATTGAATGAATCGAAAAAAGCATGTGCCGCTGGGCAATGCAGCCTATGGGTGCCCCTGGGGTCGAACCCACCGTCGCTTTCCCGGAGTCCCCGACGATGGATCATCCCGGCAGCCGGAAAAAAACCAATTTCACGGTCCCGCGCTGAAGGGTTAAACTAGCCAGAAAAATATCCAGACGTGGTCAATGTGCCCAGGATCATATCCCACATTTCCGCCCCAGTCGTAGAGTCCCCAGCACTGACGGCCCTGATGTTTTCAGGTCCATTTGCTGGCTGGTTGTCCTTGTAGGACGCGTGTCCTCACTTTCCGCGGATGCTCCTCGTTCTTTTATCGCCTGCTTTCGATCATTTCACGGGGCTTCTAGCCATCCTCTGAACCAATTTCAATTTTCTCATTCAGCGAGTGACCGGGTCATATATCTGAATTCAATAAAGGCTTTCTTAATAGCTATTAAATAATGACATTTACGCAAAAAATTAATCAATTTATTCAAAATGCCAGTCAAGTTGATCCAATTTAAGATTAATTTGCCTTCAATTTTCAAGATGATCTGACAAAAAATTTTTCACAAAATGCATTACTTTGGTGTAACCGCAAAAATCCGCAAAATAAATATGTGAATTATCGTACCGAAATACTCCTGCCGCGTTCGTTTGAAAGCGACAGAAAAGCTTCTGGATTTTCTTCCGTGAATTACGAAGGAAGGATTCTCTTTGGAAGGATTCGAGGCCTTTTTCAGACGCGGTGCATCACATTTACGGTCAAGCGAAATACGGAAGATGAAGGTTTTTCTGCATTTCAAAATTGAAAGCGCGGAGGAGGGGAAAGTTTGATTTTCAAGCCGGACTTTCTTAGCAGCGAGCAACTCAAGTTGAAAACAGGGCAAGCAAAGCACGTCGGCGAAAATCCATGAAGCGAACAGGAGCAACGGAACGATTAGATCGCCCGAATAGGAAACCACTCGACACGACGGCTGGGTTCGAGTCGAAAAAAAGAATAATAAAAACGAAACCCATGGACGGGCAGAGTCGCAGTGACCGAGACGATTTTCGCAATAAAACTAGATTGATGTGCCGTTTAATATCCGCCGACTGCGGCTTCGACCTGACTCCCGACGCGACTATTTCATTTCCGAGGGATACTTTCGAACCCTCGTGTCACACCCTCACGACTCCGAAGGCATTCTTTCGCTTCACTGACGTTTCAATTCATTTTTTTTTTCAAGGGAAATGGGAACTTCACTCGATCGGGAGTCTCGCGCACCCCGGGTTTTCTCGCGCGATTGTCGGGAATTTACCGACACCATTGATTCGCGTCACATCGTTTTGGATCCCTCTTCTTACCGAAACACGGTTTCCGTTCCTTTTTCCACACTCTTTGTTCGAAGAACGCGACCTGTCGTCGGGGGTATTATATGGCCCATGAGAGTACCGGCAAGATAATTTTGAAATCGCTTGCCTCGTGCATTTTTGTATCGGGTCTCCAGCACACAGTCATGCTGTTCGGCGAGAATGTGTGAAGCCACACGCGTTCTTCCCAATTTTCGAAATTTATGGGCATTGTGTTGATGTTTCCGCAGGTTGCTCTCTCAGTCGTTTCAGCGTTATTGACGTCTCCTTCAGTAATTTTTTGTGCGCCTTATCGGTACTACATGAAAGGAGTAATACTTTCAAAGCACTGAATGTACAATCTCATCATATCTTTACAAACGATCGTTTCTCGCCTTCGGGGTTGGGGGATGCACGTTAGCCTACCCTCTGATTAAATTCAAGCCGTAAAGTTAGTGGAATTGAATAAAACTCTGTTTCCTATTTTCATCACAGATCAGAGATTTATAGCTCTTCGGTTTTCAAAATTTGAAGCTTAAATTTAAGTGAAAGAAAACTGTTTCGTAATTTTCTTCGTATACAAGTACGGTGCTGTAGGTAAAAAAATGGCAGTACTACTAATTAATGTGCATCGTCGACGACTGCATTTTCCCTCATCTATAAAAATAATGCATAAGTATATGCCGCACAGAGGTTTTTGTTCAGCAGTCGAAAACTATCTAATCCGGATTTTTATCCGCATACACGTCATCCCTTGATTCTTTAACTCAATATTAGAACAATATTCTCACCGGTGCCGCATGGGACGCCGCAAGCAGAGGAACAGTTTGCATTGTATGTGACAATCAAACAAAAATAAGATTATGTATCTCTATTAACGCAGGAATATTGTGCCTCATACGAGGGTTCTAACAAAAGTTCTCGGAATAGAAATGAAAATGGCGTATAATTGAGCCGAAAAAAATATTCTTTAGGGAAAACATATTCTTTGGCACACAAAAAAATCAGCCCTGTTTGACTTTTTTTTTAATGTTTTGCAAAATTCAACCAGGCAGAGTTTTTCTCTCCAGTCTCCACTCAAAAGATTGTGAGGCGCCCTTCCTGCAGTTTTTTTTTGCTGTGGTCCAGCTTTCCCTAAAGAATATTTTTTCAGCTCGGATATACGCTATTTTCATTTCTATTCCGAGAAATTTTGTTAGAACCCTCGTATGATTTCAGGGCTTCATCCGTCCCACAACCTAGGATTATCTGAAGCAATTCACATGGGTTGAAGGGGGGCATACTTCGTCGCATCAGTAATGCTGTTGCGTTATTTTTTTTTTAAATTGCTACAACATCCGCAGCTCTATATACCTTTCCCTTATATGTTGTTCAGTGAGGTCAGTCTCCAAAAGTTTAAACAGCCGCAGTTTAAAAAATTAAGGAGATTTACAAGGAATATCTCGTTTTTAAAATGTGATCAAGCTCCAAACATTCTTGACTGATCGCATGCGCATTAAAGCTCGTTATGAAACTCGTGCAAAAAATATTTTCATTGAAATGGGAGTGAGCTTTTCAAGATATTGAAGGTGATATAAATTGAAAAAGTCGAGGCGAAATTCTGATCAAAGTTGACACATTTAGGTCTCAAGTCAAAGTTATTAATTGCTCGATGCGTTTAAAGTTGGCAAGGAATCAGAACTGTGTTTTTGAAAATATCGTTGAAATTCTTTTTGTTTTCAAAAGCGAAAATTCCTTGCTGATATGAATGGGTTTGTGTGGACTTTAAAACTAGGAAACTGATGTCAACTTGCCAAGGATGTCTTTGCAAAGACGGCTGAAACGCACGTGCAGTTTCAAAACCCCAAGATTCAGGTTTTGTGCCTCGAGCCGTGTTTTTTTTTTCAAGAATTTGTTTTGCTCTGAAAACGTTTATTCTCGGATGGACGGGTTTGAAAAAGTTTTGACTCTCAGGAGACAAGGGCGTGATTTCTTTTGATGCTGCAGTGGACGGCTCAAGGAATCCCCGACAGATCCTGAGGATCCTCTCTCCTTTTTTTTGTGGAGGAGATTAATGAATGCTTGTTTTGCCTGGCGTTGCGGGACGCAAGCAAGGGGGAGCAGACATAAATCGGGGATCACGGAGGATCTGCGAACAGACACACAGGACCCGTGACGAGTGGCAACAATATCGATCTGGCGCGGTGGAGAAGAGAGCAGCGATCAGTTGATACGACCCACGGCGTCGCCTCCGCATTCCCCAGACGAGAGGAATGTGTCGTATCACGTCCGAATCTCGCCCCGGGCGATTGCTTAACCTGCCTGACCGCCGGTTGTTGTTTCTCGCTGACAGAGGCTTCTTCTGCACCCTGAACCACCGACCCCGAGTCCCCTTCTCTTTCATACGGGGTCCGGGCTGCGGTTTTATTAGCGACCGGATGTTTGCTGGCGTGCGTTTGCTCGACTCGTCATTAGACGCGGACTGCGATGAACCGGCGTTGCGGTTCTCGAAACCACAGACCGACCTCCGCGGAATGAAAACGCTTAGAAAAACAATCCACGTCAACCTCTTCCCAAGAAATGCGACCGTCGAGAAGCCCCAAGATCGTGGGATCCTTTTCGTAGTATGCGATGAACCAGCGGGACTCGGCGGATGGACTCGGTACCCCTCACTTATGTCTATGGGTCAAAAATCCGAAAACTTCAACTTGAAAGACTAAATAATGGTTTCTAGCTCTTCCCCGAAATTCCCGTTAGCGAGTGAAATTTCAAATCGACATCCAAAATGCTTCAAAAATGTTCTTCGCGAATTTCTCGAATGAATTTCTATATAAAAATAAAATAGCTTCATGTGAATGCGAGCGTCTCTCTGAAATTCTCAAAACAGATCATTTGAAACATTAATTGAACTTCAAAATTATCATGTGAATCTCTGTGTTAAATGAACGCGTGTATTGAATTTTTTCTAACAGTTTGATGATAATCGTTAGAAGTATGGATAAGCCACGAAGTGTGTCGGATTGTAAAATTACCCTTAACCCTGATTATATTTTCAGAGCATTCTGATAGTAGTCAAAATTTTCTGAACTCACGATCAAAAGCCTGCTTAAAACAAGTACTTCTGGATTCATAGATTTAAAAAATCGGTGAACGTATCTTCTACTTCATACTTTTAAAAATCATTCTGCAGAAAATTGTTCTGCAGAATGTCAGAATATTGAATTTGTTCTGGAGAGGACTTTCTGCAGACTATGCACATGTATTTATGGCATGTCTGCAGTTCTGCACGTATCACATTCTGTACATTTTCGAAAATGGTAAGACAACAGTTTTAAAATAAGTTGAAGTGGGGGCCTATTTTATGAAACACTTTTGATGGGTCACGCCAGCTTTTGGCTTACACGCTTCATATGTTATATATTATTGGTTAGTATGCTTTGTTTTACTCTTTCGTTCCTAAGTTAATATCTGAATGTTTTAATCTTTAATGTATCTCAAAATCTGAATCACGTTCGGAATAGCTTCATGAGCTGCGAAGATCTCATTCGAGGAATCCTTTTTTTTTAATTGCGTTCAGAAAACCGCATGACATTCTGACTGGGTAATGATTTTCAGTGAAGGTCGAGCATCCAAGAGGCTTCAGATTCCAGTTTATTTAGATTGCTTCATTCCTATGTGACGATTGTTGAAAAGTTTCCGAAGTGGCCGTTCGTGACGTTACGTTGTGCTGGAACATTCCACCCTTCCTTGGCGGGGTTGTCGTCGACGATAGGAAGAGAGACATGTGGGGGACTTACTGCACAGAGTTGCGACAAGTACCGGCGCGTGGAGATAAGGACGGGGTGACGGGGACTCTCTAATTCCCACATTTTCTTCCCCCGGGGGACCAAAAGTACTTGACGAACGCGGGAGGAGTGGGCGAGCGTTAACGCGGTTTCCGTTCCCTGACGAACGCCGCTATCCCGCTTTAATCCCGCCACTAATGCCGCCGCATCAGTACTTGCCGATTTATTGCGTCGCCAGGGGGTGCGCGGTGAATCAAATGTTTCAAAAGGTAAGTTCCCTGTAATCTGCGCAACAGCGCTTCGAATGCTAATCCCGAGGTTCTCCGGGGAATTAGCAGAGTTCCTGCCGACACCACGCTCAGCTGGCTTGCTTGCCGAGCGACTAATCCTCTGCATATTTCACCAGAGGCATTCGTTTTGACATCGCGTCAACCTCCGTTGCTCATACGGCTACGTCTTATGTGACACTCCGACCCCAGCGTGAAACAGCCATTCCCTCGCACCAGGACCGCACCTTGGTTGAATCGCGCAGTTGCGATTTCTCTACCTCGGGATCGTAAAACGCATGCAGGTTTAAACTTCGATTTAAAAAATGTCAACCCCGTCTCTGAATTTTAACGAGGAATCAGACATCTTTCGTTGCCGAAGAGCTGCACCACAGAAGACTAAAACTCATAAAAGTCAGTCTAAAAGTACGGTGTGTTAAAAGGAACAATTACGAAAATACCCAAGCTTTTTGCGCCTAAGATAACCCAACTGATCCAGAAACAACACAAGATTTCTTAGAAATTTATAATCTACCCGAGCTTAATCTGGTATGAAATTTTGAGACTTTCTGTTTGAATACAGTATTTTCACTTGGGTGCACTTGAAATTGTGAGCTTCGATGAGCAACAGAGGTTTGAGGCCCAGTTTATATAATGGGAACTGAGATCTCAGGATTGCCGTAAAAATATATTTAAGAATTTTTATCCCCCTTTAATTTTGAGCGCTTTATTTTTTCTTTTTGTCGACTTTTTGTTTGCTTTGGTCACGAAGATAATTGAGATATTCTGTGATAAATGCTTGTGAAATGAACATTACCATCAAATTAATCTAGGTGTCTCGGAACTCGGAAGTGACGAGAGATCATATCTGAACTTGGGCATTTGACATGGCCTGAACTCTAGATTGACTTTTCTTTATAGATGATAGAGATTTGTTTCAGAGCTTCTTCATGCTCACCAGAATATAATTTTTACAATTTATTCGCAGTTTTTTCACGTGAGTTTCCGACGAACTCACGTGAGAAAAATTTTCGGCACAATCAAGACCAATTCCTACGGAGACCAAGTTACGCCTCCATAGCTCTTATTTTTAAATCTGCAACAGTTTCAGGCGTCGATAACTTCCACACTTAAAATTTTGTCTTATTTCGGCGAGTAAAATGGAGTTAATGCATTCAAATGTGTTTTTTCTTTGGCGAAAATTGTTCGGGGAAAATCCCTGGTTTTTCAATTTATTCTCATTTAATGTAATTTTTGTTGTCGTATTAGATTCGTAAATTAAAACCGTAATCGCTTAAAGCAAGCATATCATTGAAAATTTCGAAATGGCATTTGACCAACCCTTACTGCAAATTTTCAGTTCTAACGAGTAATTGTTGGAGTCCTTACTTATATAGGAATTATCCGAGGAGATTTCCCCTGTAACATACGCACAAGTAAAAGCAACGGACTAATACAATTTTTAAGAATACGGATTTGACGAAAGAGCATCTTGCAGTCCACAGGAACCACAATTCTCGTTGCTAAAGCACAAAAAAATTGAGGTTCGTAAAATAATTGACTGATGGTGTCTTACACTTGAAAAAAACACGTTATATTGTTAAATCGAAGAAAATGGTTTGGTAACGCTGAGACAGAAGATTTGTCGTTGATGGGTAGACTCGCTGTGCTGACCTTACTCAGAGACCCTAAAGGTCGTGGCCCAACTACTATACGGCACTAAGGGTCGTACTACGTGGGCCACCCCCAAAGGCTGTCCCAGCGGCGCTCCCTAAGGTGTATACGGTGAGAGTCGAAACAAAAACTAAGAACGTGATTCACGTCGCGAACCGAGGGACATTCCGAAAATTCAACGCAGCATTGAATGCGTACAATGCATAAGCACTGTAGCATATATACGAGCCAAAGCTGCTTCCGTTCGACGTTTTAAATTGAAACTATATATTTGTAATCACAACGTAACCATCATTATACATTTTCCGGTATCACACCCACGACCGCAATTTCCCCCAACGCGTATTTTAATTTCTTTTTCGGTTTTTAGGATATGCTTCCACGCAACGCTGAACTGAATCAGCGCCCAGGTTTTCGGGTCGACGGGGTTGGGTTCTCCCTGTTATTATGCAAAACGCTTGAACCATGCTCTCTTTTTAGTCTCGTTCATCTGAAGCGTGCTGTGAAGAAATCGAGCTTCGAATTCTGAAAATTCAAAAGGAAAAGATTTCCTTCGTCCTATAACAAAGTAGTAATTTTTCCACATGGGAAATTCTAGTGTTTTTCTAGAAATCTAGATGCTACAGTATCAAATTCCGGGAGTATAATTGATTGCTCATCGTCTTCGATAGTTTCATTATCAAAAATGAGTGTCAAGATGTTTGGGGAAATACAGAAGGTTACAAGAAGTGCTCAGTAGTCCATTTATTGCTTTTCAGAAGCATTCCGCGTTTTTTTCGTCCAATAGCGCATTTGACTTATTCATGTGATAATGCTCTTGTGAATACTGTTATGCGAGATTAAATTCAATCCGAAAATCTTGCAGATACAGTACTTTTAAGTTGCTTCAAATTCCGAATGCACTCCGCAACCAGTGGAAAATTGATGCACATCGTATCTTGTCGAACCAATTCTTAGCCCAACGATGCGCTTCACGTGTCCGTAAATTTAGGTTGAGCCCTCATCGATATAAGCACCACTTTCATCAGCCTGCATGATATTTAAAAAGCAAAAAACGAAAAAAAAACATAAAAGGACTGCAATACTCGTATCGAATTTTCATAATTTCTTCGTCTTCCCGATGGAGATGAATTCTGTTCTAAAACAGCATCCACAGAACCCCGCGAGGTTTCTGACTTTGTATTATCTGAGTCATGGATTGATATTTCACTGCAGCACATATTCCACGACAAAAGCACTTGGAGAACAGCGAATGCTAATTTCCGAAACAAGACGGAGAAGACACTAAAGAGGAATTAGCATTTTCAACTGGCAGATGAGTTTATTTTTTTCTAGTACCAAACGATAAGTCGTTTAAAGTTTAAACCATGCACCGTCAAAAAGAGATTCATCTCCAATTTCAATCCCTTTTATTATGACAAATGGAGGTGAGAAATCTTTCTTGTNCAGTCCACAGGAACCACAATTCTCGTTGATGAAGCACAAAAAAATTGAGGTTCGTAAAATAATTGACTGATGGTGTCTTACACTTGAAAAAAACACGTTATATTGTTAAATCGAAGAAAATGGTTTGGTAACGCTGAGACAGAAGATTTGTCGTTGATGGGTAGACAGCGACACGACTGGAATGAGTCTCTGGGATTTCCAGCACCGGGTTGATGATATGCCGTGATTCCCAGCATGATGCACCCGGTGGGGGTTTCCGACAGGGTCGCCGCGAGGGATTCCACATATGCCACGGAGTCGAAACAAAAACTAAGAACGTGATTCACGTCGCGAACCGAGGGACATTCCGAAAATTCAACGCAGCATTGAATGCGTACAATGCATAAGCACTGTAGCATATACGTGCCAAAGCTGCTTCCGTTCGACGTTTTAAATTGAAACTATATATTTGTAATCACAAACGTAAGCATCATTATACATTTTCCGGTATCACACCCACGACCGCAATTTCCCCCAACACGTATTTTAATTTCTTTTTCGGTTTTTAGGATATGCTTCCACGCAACGCTGAACTGAATCAGCGCCCAGGTTTTCGGGTCGACGGGGTTGCGTTCTCCCTGTTATTATGCAAAACGCTTGAACCATGCTCTCTTTTTTAGTCTCGTTCATCTGAAGCGTGCTGTGAAGAAATCGAGCTTCGAATTCTGAAAATTCAAAAGGAAAAGATTTCCTTCGTCCTATAACAAAGTACAGTAGTAATTTTTCCACATGGGAAATTCTAGTGTTTTTCTAGAAATCTAGATGCTACAGTATCAAATGCCGGGAGTATAATTGATTGCTCATCGTCTTCGATAGTTTCATTATCAAAAATGAGCGTCAAGATGTTTGGGGAAATACAGAAGGTTACAAGAAGCGCTCAGTAGTCCATTTATTGCTTTTCAGAAGCATTCAGCGTTTTTTTCCGTCCAATAGCGCATTTGACTTATTCATGTGATAATGCTCTTGTAAATACTGTTATGCGAGATTAAATTCAATCCGAAAATCTTGCAAATACAGTACTTTTAAGTTGCTTCAAATTCCGAATGCACTCCGCAACCAGTGGCAAATTGATGCACATCGTATCTTGTCGAACCAATTCTTAGCCCAACGATGCGCTTCGCGTGTCCGTAAATTTAGGTTGAGCCCTCATCGATATAAGCACCACTTTCATCAGCCTGCATGATATTTAAAAAGCAAAAAACGAAAAAAACATAAAAGGAATGCAATACTCGTGAGCTTAAAAGTATTAAAGAAGCAGAAGGGCTACCTCTACTTAAGACAAGATTTTGTCGTAGGTGTCTTGGGGCGCTCCAAAGACTGAAACATAATAGACTCAGTACCTAACTATAAAGTGACGTCGTCATATTCCACGACAAAAGCACTTGGAGAACAGCGAATGCTAATTTCCGAAACAAGACGGAGAAGACACTAAAGAGGAATTAGCATTTTCAACTGGCAGATGAGTTTATTTTTTTCTAGTACCAAACGATTAGTCGTTTAAAGTTTAAACCATGCACCGTCAAAAAGAGATTCATCTCCAATTTCAATCCCTTTTATTATGACAAATGGAGGTGAGAAATCTTTCTTGTGTTTGGCAGAGCAGATATGTATACTACTTGTAGGTGAGAGTAATCAACTCAACAGTTGTGCCCTTTGTTGATGAATTCCATCGATGTTCCAGTGAAACAAATTAATCGAGGAACTGGAAGGTATATATAGCATGGCTGATGATGCATAAATCCTATGGAAATTTTCTGTACGAATTCCTGGCTAAATCACTAAAAATAATGTATATGTTTCATTTAAAATAACCCGAAATATGAGAGAAAAAACGCTTGGTATTCTGGAATCAATGTTCGACGCCAAAATGAGTGTCAAAAAGCTTTCATCAGCTTGAAAATTTACGTTGGTTTTCCCATTTTCTTTAGCAACTTCAATTTTTGTGCTGGACAACTTTCATTCCACGCAGTCAACTATACACAGCATATAGTCCCTATTTCCGAAAAAAATTGGTAGCCGCTGAAATTCACACGTGCAGCATGAGTCGTACATTATTCAAAGTGCAGTTGTTCCACGTTTCATTTCAAATCCAAAACTCAAAAAGCGGAACAGCGGGAATTTACGGATAGCCATCGTACTCAGCTCCTAAGAGCAGGAAAAAGGGGTATCTGGATTCCGCCTCTCCCCTAGCCCCGCGTCACCGCTCCGTCTTCCGGTAAATCCTTGGGATGCAGCGTCTGACCATGACGATCCGTGACGAGAATTCCAGTTTAAAAACGTCAGCGTCAGCTTTTTGCCTCGACCTCCTCCCGTCGAAACACGAAGCGACGCGACGATTTTCGTCGCCGCCGGCTAATTATCCAAGATCGTTTCTAAGCCGCGACTCATACATGGCTGTAATGATGAGCCCGAGTCTATTTAAATGCAAATATCCAACGATGCATGCGGCTCGTTTTTGCCGGTGTAACAATGATTCCTTCGCTAAGTTTCTACCGAAGACGCAATATGGGGTGAAAAAATATAAAACTCACCGAGAAATTCGGGGTGTTTGAGCTAACACTCACCCTTTACGACTTCCACTCAACTTTATCAAGTAACTGTGGCTCTTAAGAGTCAGGAACGAAGACCTAAAAATGGTCAAAGTTCCGTACTTTCAGGAGCGTATAGTTGATGACCTGGGTAACCAGGAATCGGACTCCGTTCAAGGACGCACAGTGCGTATTGCTGTAAGCTTTTTTTCGATTTGAGAGAAAAATGATTTCCAAGTAAAATTTTTTAATGCTTGATGCCAATCGAATTTTAATTAATTTTCGCCGTAAGGCTGGATTTATTTATTAATAACCTGAGTGCCACCTAATAACTTGGAAAATGATCCTGACTTGAATTCCAACTTTACGCGTAACAATAATTAATTATATTCTGTGTGAAAATTGTTTCCTCGTGCATCAAGTCTCTGCAGCTCAAGTGTGAAATTTGTTTGAAAGTATGAGTTTGAAAATTAAATTTCATAATATTTTAATGAGGAATATGCCGAAAAAAACATATTCATGGGAATCAACATTTCTAGAACTAACAGGATTAAAAGGGAGATCCAGTCATTAAACCTTTGTATCGGAGGCTCAGGCGAGAATATCTTTTATTTCTAGATTTTCTTTCAAATAGACAGTTCTCTTGACGATAATAAAAGATAAATTTGAATTTTTGGGAACCCCGTATTGAAAAAAAGTGATTTTACGTTGGGTTCACAGAAGACATAAATTATGAAGGCTACTTCATCAAATGCATTGCTGCTGGAGTGATGCTTTTTATTCGGAGAAAATTCAATGAACTATTTTTTTATGGTTCCCTTCTGTTCTTCGACATGGCAATTTTTTGCTTTGCAATTTATGGATGAAAATGTCTCATTCCTGATCACAGGGCGATTTGCTTGATTATACACGTCCCGACGAAAAGTTTATGGTTTTTTGATAAAACATGAAGCCGACTGCATCCGCATCGTTGCTCCAACTCCATGGAATGTCTTCGATGTTGACGTTGGTGGGGAAAACTCCCGGCGACCCTCATCGCGTGGAATTATCCTCCATAACTCGATTGTGAGTGGGAAATGCTGAAGGTGAGTTGAAATAGTTCATTGACACCGAGAATTCTCAGTCCTTGCTTCTGGATTTTTACCAGTTTCAAGGCATGAAAGTCCTCGCATATCAACTACTGGGTAACCAGGAATCGGACTCAGTTCAAGGACGCACAGTGCGTATTGGTGTAAGCTTTTTTTCGATTTGAAAGAAAAATGATTTCCAAGTAAAATTTTTTAATGCTTGATGCCAATCGAATTTTAATTAATTTTCTTCGTAAGGCTGGATTTATTTATTAATAACCTGAGTGCCACCTAATAACTTGGAAAATTATCCTGAATTCCAACTTTACGCGTAACAATAATTAATTATATTCTGTGTGAAAATTGTTTCCTCGTGCATCAATTCTCTGCTCAAGTGTGAAATTTGTTTGAAAGTATGAGTTTGAAAATTAAATTTTATAATATTTTAATGAGGAATATGCAGAAAAAAACATATTCATGGGAATCAACATTTCTAGAACTAACAGGATTAAAAGGGAGATCCAGTCATTAAACCTTGGTATCGGAGGCTCAGGCGAGAATATCTTTTATTTCTAGATTTTCTTTCAAATAGACAGTTCTCTTGACGATAATAAAAGATAAATTTGAATTTTTTGGAATCCCGTATTGAAAAAAAGTGATTTTACGTTGGGTTCACAGAAGACATAAATTATGAAGGCTACTTCATTAAATGCATTGCTGCTGGAGTGATGCTTTTTATTCGGAGAAAATTCAATGAGCTATTTTTTATGGTTCCCTTCTGTTCTTCGACATGGCAATTTTTTGCTTTGCAATTTATGGATGAAAATGTCTCATTCCTGATCACAGGGCGATTTGCTTGATTATACACGTCCCGACGAAAAGTTGTACCAAAAAACTATTTTGTACTTCGGCTGACGTAGGCGTAGCAACGAGGTTGAGGTACCTTACAGAAGCTACAACTGCAACCACCCCTTTTGAGGGCCGCTGGGAGTAGCGCACCTTAATAGGAGGTATCCATGCTTTGCATAATTTTGCATCACATCAGCGGCCAACTCACGCCATTGCTTTCAATTATAAATTTCGGGACAGCTGTCAACTTTTGAGTCGAATACACTTGTAATCTAACCGCTGTCCTTTCATCGTTCGTCGATGTTTCTGTGCTTTGCTTTCACGAATGCTTCGAGAAACGTTTGCAGACCAGCGACTGTCTGGTAAGTGGCAGTCGAAAACTTCATATTTTGCTGCATCTTTTTAAAACATGCTGGAATCAAGCATGAGAGAGATAATAACCTGGAGGATGAAAGATAAAATCTGTAAAAAAAAATTTTTGACTTCCGTAATGCTTTTGTTTTCATACTTCGCTGGAAATTTAAGCATCTGTCAAAATCATTCATCACTGCTGCCTATAATTGAAAAATTAAACACAAGAATGCATGAACCCCCGCGTATTCCTGGTCTGCATAGCTAAAGTAAATACTGTTGCTTTTAAAACGAGTGCTGTATAAGGCATACAGTGTTTTTACAATAAGGAGGACGATAGAAAGAATGCGACACATCTTCTGTGGGTCGTGCATATTTAAAGGCATATTCACGGAAAAACTCAAGACAACAGAACCTGATATTCGCTGCCACACATATAATTTGCAAAAGTTTCACCCACACTTTAAGTCACCTTACTTTATGATAATTTTACAAGTGTCCAAGTTTTCCGATACACGACAAGAGACAGTTAGTTGTTACGAGTAGTTTTCACTTTAGCTCTTAAATTCTACCTTAGTTTGAGCTCAAAATTTTGTTTAAAAAGAGCACTACTCATAGATGGCTTAGGAAGACGTGCATGAATTATTTTTAAATTAAGCTGCGCGTTTGAGAGTCAGTTGCTCCATACTCGGATGGAAATTGTAGCGATCCCAGTCGGTATTTTTTATTAGAAAGACAGTTCTTATTTTCATATTATTATTGAGCTTTAATACGGAATTAGGAATGTTGAAGTACGGGAGTGGGCAATGCATTGGAGAGTGAAAGCAGAGATCCGCCACCAGAAATGGCACCCTGTCCGCCACGCAAACCCTGCAATCCCGTCCAATTCTGGCTTCATTGAAAGTTTCGATGAAGTTTTGATCACGGGTCGAAATGCGAAATTCATGCCAGTCGCATCCCTCTCGGATCATCCCGTCCTCATTAAC